>JAJOZX010015566.1:0-65182 GCA_023014485.1 Bathynomus jamesi | reverse complement strand
ATCAGACAAAAAACACAGATAGTCAAGATGAAAACATTTGAGTTACAGCCTCATGAAGAAGGCTTGGCTAACCTTGCAGAAGGTAATGACAACAATGCCTCTTCGGTGGGGAGTGTTAGAAAATCTAGAAGAGGAAGAACCATTGTTGTCCCAAGGCGATACGATGACTAAGCTGATTGATGCAGCATTGCTTGTATATATATTAAGTTAAGGTGTGTATATATATCCATCTCATAATTGTAAGGTTAGTGAAAAATTAAATTAATTAGAGCTAGCATTTTTGAGCTCTTGTGGCATCATTGTTTGGTCACACTGTTGGCATCATTTTGAGACGCTGCGCGTCTTTCTACTCGTTTGTGGAAGGTCGTACGTAAAGGTGTGGTTTGATAGAGAGCTCTCTTGCAATTCAGTTTGGTTGTTTAGATACATGATTGTTGCATCGTGCAATAGTCCAGGTTGCGTTGTTGTTGCAAGGTTCATAAAGAAGACCACAAATAGTACCCTTTTGTTTACCTTTTAAGTTCATGTAATTTAAGGTCTAGGTAGGCCCGCATCGAGTCAGCAACCCTGAGGTTACCCTGAGGTAGGACCTAATAGGATCTCAAATCCGTAAGTTTTAATTTAGCTTAACTTGGGCTTTAGGTAGAACTTGCCCTTTAGAATTTGGCCGTTCACGGCTCAGCTGGGATTTCGAACCCGACAATAAATAAAATAACAACAAGTAAACTTTCGCTATGTTCCAACTAAACAAAATCCAGCAGACTTTCTGACCAGAGGTTTATCCTACAAGTTGTTGAAGTCAAACAAAACTTGGTTATGGGACCTAAGTGGCTCTGTAATACAGACCAATGGCCTGTGGAACAAGTTAACTTGACATTAAATTTAATCTTTTCAAATGAAAAGGTTGAACCAATCACTAATTATGAACGTTATTCTGACTTCAGTAAACTTGTCAGGGTCACAGCCTACTGTTTGAGGTTTGCTCACAACTGTTTAACTACAATTAACAAACAGCTAAATAAAAACAATCATAATTATACAGAAGTTGCAACCAAATACTGGATAGGCCATGCACAACAAAAAGAGTACAATAAAGAGTTAGAATTCTTAACTAATGGGAAACAAACAAAAGAACCTGTACCATCAGTAGTTGTGGATCTAAACTTGTTCAGAGATGAGGAAGGCCTTCTAAGGTGTAAAGGGAGATTAGACAAATCAAAACTGTCATACAAAAGCAAACATCCAATCCTTTTACCTAGATTTAGCTATTTGACAACATTAATCATCAGAAAAACACACAATGATGTATATCATATGGGGGTACCACAGACACTAACTACATTAAGAAAAACTTATTGGATACCCAAGGGAAGGATCACTGTTAAAACAGTCCTGAGTGAGTGTGTCACATGTAGGCGTATTCATGCTAGGCCCTATAGGAAACCAAATCCTCCTGCTTTGCCAGAGGAGAGAGTTACTCTCAACAGACCCTTTGAGACTGTAGGCATTGACTATACAGGAGCATTGACTGTAGGGGTGGTTGACACTGAACAAAAAATGTACATTGTACTGTTTACATATGCTGCCTCACGAGCTGTTTATTTGGATGTTGTGGAGGACCTTACAGCAGAATCTTTTGTTGCTGTCTTTAAGAGATTCTGTGCACGACATTCAGTACCCAAGACAGTTTGGACTGACAATGCTACATATTTCAAGGCTGGTGAACAAGTCATCCACGACTTGTTAAGCGATGAACTCACACAATTATATATACAAAATTCAAACATAAAGTGGAAGTATATTCCGGTTGCCTCTCCTTGGTATGGTTCTATCTGGGAGAGGAATATACAAACAGTAAAGAATTGCTTGAAGAAAGCAATTGGCAAAAAACAGATACACTTATTTGGGTTGCTCACTCTCCTGGCTGAGATTGAGAACATCATCAACAATAGACCACTCACTTATGTGAGTGACAACATTAATGACCCGGAACCATTAACTCCAAATCATTTAATTCGGGGAGAACAAGTTAGTCTCCTGCCGGACTACAATATAGACTCTTCAGAAGACCCAAACTGGACTCAACGACATGATGAGCTCCAGACTAAGTTACAACATTTGACTAGAGTTAAAGCTCATTTCATTAAACAGTGGAAAACTGAGTACTTGATGGGTCTAAGGGAGAGACATAAACAAATGACTAAGAAGGATTGGTCTGACACAATTAAGGTAGGGGACCTTGTTCTCATACATGACAGTACTCCAAGACAATACTGGCCTCTGGCTAGAGTTTCAGAACTCAGACCAGGGGCAGACGGGGTAACAAGAGTGGTCAAATTAAGGACTTCAACGGGTGACACAACAAGAGACATTCTCTTTTGTACCCTTTAGAGTCTGGACCCAAAACAATGGACTTTGGAGAACCTTCTCCACTGACAGTAACAACTGGAGACACTGAACTTCCAGTAACTATTCCTTTGACAGTAGGAGTGGTAACGCATCCTACTACAACATTGACAGACACAAGACCTCAGCGACAAACAGCATTAAAGGCGCGACTATTTTTACAACAAAAAATAGATGCTGGGGAATTGTAATTTTATCTTCTAACTTTCACTTTTTCTTTTCTTATGGTAAAGACCATAGATAGTTTCATCCTATGTATGTATATTTTCTCTTCTAATTAAATGCTACACCTTCTCCATGAGAAGGTGAGGATAGGCACTGTTAATCAGATTAACAGGCATTTACAGTCAAATAGTTAGCTAGTCTACACTCAGACATAAAAATTGGTGACAATGACACCAAAATTTTTATCTCCCGGGGCCCCCAGTATATGGAAAACTGATGAGTGGGTAGTTGGGAGGTAACGAAAATGGTTCACTGAGTAGGTAGGTAGTTAATCTAACAATTATTAAATTCCTTTTATGTCAATAACTGGGTGGATGAAACCAATTGGTTGCTCACCAGAGTTATTCTCCACACTAGTATATTTATACTGTGTGACAAGAGCGTGCTCGGTAATAGATATACATTACCGATCAACCAACCGAAAAAGAACCAAGACGACGCTGGTGGAAAAAGCCCCGCTAAAAGGAGAACAAAGAGGAACGAAAACGAAGAACGGGGCGAGAGACGGAACTGGAGAAGGGAGAGAACAGACAAAAAAAAGATCCCCACCAGCAAGTACGCTCTCGACAATTATACAAGAAGGAGAAAAGAGACTCTCTAATAACTAGCAGTAAGTGACTAATTGTGTTTTTAGCCCAGTTAGATCTTTAACTTCTAACTTAGAAGACTCATTAAATTAAGCTGGGTCAGACAACTTAGGCCTACATTGTGGCCTAAGACCAGCATCAACTCATAGCTTAACAAAGGTGAAGGTAGATTGCCCTAACCTAGTTTGGTGAGGAATCCTACTGTGGACCTCAATTTATCTGCCCGCTCTGGACCATTTCCGGAATCTCTAGGCTGACCCCTACAGGCTAGATTAATCTACTCTATAGTTAGACTGGAGAAATAAGGGGTGGGTTAATTGTGGACCAATTCATACAGAGCATTTTTCACATTGGTGGTCCGTGTGTGGGGAATTTACAAACCTTAACCTTACTTAACAAAAAAATTGCAGAATTAGGCTAAATGGTCTAGCCTAAGCCTAACCTAATCAAGCCTAATTAGGTCTACAACCTAGGGCCTAACTAGGAAACATTTACATTTAAGGAGTCTCATTCTCTTATAAGCTTAGACCTGAGTGACACATAAGTACTTGGGGGGGATTAAACCAAATTTAAACTTGACTGTTTTGTCTGTGCTCTCTCTTCTCTGGTAATTTCTTCTTGTCCTCTATTTCATTACGATCCCCAGTTAAACAATTTTGACTTAAACATGGACAGTGCGGAATTGAAAAAGTTAAAAAAGAAAAGGGGGGCAAAGTTGGGAGCTGTTACAAAGGCTGTGAACACTTTTAACAATATTACACAACCAGGTAAGGAAGATTTAGAGTGTGTAATTCTTAAATTGGAAACTAAAAAGAAGGAAATAATAGCCATTGATGAGAGTATTTCAGAGTTAGTTGAATCCGAAATGGCTGAAGAACAATTGATAGACCTTTACGCTGATAATGATGATCAGGTAATCTCAATTGAACAGCAAATAAGGAGACTACGGTCTCGTTTGACTGACTTAACACCAAATAAACCTAATTCTGATTTTAATCAAAGTAGAGCTAACCTTCAACAAAATTTAAGTGGCATGCTAAATCCTGAGTCACAAGAATTGAGGCTCAGTTACCCATTTTGCTAGTACCAACATTTGAAGGGGACACGGTACAATTCCCATCTTTCATTGACAAATTTGAGAGTTTAATAGGTAATAAACCTTATATTTCAACTGTTGAAAAGTTTAGCTACTTAACTAGTTTCCTTAAAGGCCCAGCCTATAACCTGATAGCCTATTTACCAGCCGTAGGGAATTCATATGAAGTAGCTATTGATCTCTTAAAACGTAATTACATTAATAAAGATGAGATTGTATATGAATTATCTCAACAAATTTTTGATTTTGCACCCATAAAAGATAACCATAGTGATATGGAAAATTTTTATACAAAATTAGAAGCTATTATAGGACAACTGGTTAGCAATGAGATAGATATTAAAGCTTCATCTTGGATTATACAAGGCATAGTTCTTAGGTGCCTTCCTTTGAGGGTTAAAGATATTTTAATTCTAAAGACGGGAGAAAATTATCCTAATCTTGAAGATATAAGAAAACACTTTCCCAATATCCTAACTAATTACAAATTGAGAAATATTCCAACACAAAATAAGACCCAGACTATGGATAAACCAAAGACTGTTCCCAGAGACCAACTAGCTACAGCCAAACAGACAAAACTTGATACTGTAGAATCAAATGTGACCAACTGTAATACACGAACACCTACATCACAGAACTTTAATGTAACTGCTGCCTCAACTTACACACTACATTGCAAATTTTGTGCAAGTAATGAACACAGTAGTACTGGGTGTGACAAATATTCAGACTTTAACCAAAGAGCTAAAAGATGTGAACAGTTGAACCTATGTAAAAAGTGTACTGGCCAGGGACATTATAAGAAAGACTGTAAATCTAGGTTAAGATTCAAGTGTAAGTTTTGTAAAAGTTTACGACATGTCTCATCAATGTGTGATTCATCAAAGTGTCCAAACAATAGTACTCAAACTCAAAAGATACCTCCACCAAACAAAGGTAATCAAGAAAATGCCACTTTCATGGGACATTCTGTTTGCTCAAACAACGTAACAAGAAACACTGAGATTCTTTTACCAACTATTACTTTGGACTTAGTGAATAGTGAGGGTAGCACCACTCCAGTGAGATGTCTTATAGACTGTTGTTCTCAACAAACATTTGTTTCGCAAAATGTAGTAATAAATTGGGTTTGACACCAAACCCGAATGAACAAAACCTCAATATTGCATCCTTTGTTAAGGATAACTCAGACAAAAATAGCTATAAGACAATTGACCTGGAACTACATTTAGAAAATAAATTAGAGAAAATTGAAGCAGTTATTATTCTAAAGTAGGACAAAACAAACTGGTTATACCCAAACTAGAACAAACCATAAATCATTTGGGAAAACACTACAAAATAGCTGATAGACATATCACTAACAACACAGTAGCTAACATTGAAATGTTAATGGGGGCAGATTATATTAATCTTATTCATAAGGGCATAGTGAGATAGGTAATGGTATAGCTATTCAGACTCCATCAGGGATAGCCCCTTTGGGTGACCTATCCAAATACAACCTAGACCTAAACCAAAATAGTTCATGACCAACAAATACTATGTGCCTCAACTCAGTCCTACATAACACCTGTAAGAATAGCAACACTTTGAATAATATTATCTCAACTGAGAACATTAATTCATCATTATCAAATGAAACTTTGGATGAGGCAATTCAAACTTTATGGTTGCTAGAATCTGTGGGTATACATGACACAAATCAAACTTCAGAAGATCATTAATGGTAGAAAGATTTGAAGACACCATTCAGTGCAAAGACAATAGTTATTTTATTGAGTTACCTTGGAAAATAAATTGTCCAACTTTAAGAGATAATCTCAAAGTAGCTAAAGGACATTTATATAAAGTAATGAAAAAAACTCAAACAAGATAATAATATTCAAACATATAATGATGTCTTCAAAGAACAGCTACAGAAAGGCTTCATTGAAGAAGTAACAAATAACCCTTTTAAAAAAGATGGTTGTCATTATTTAACCCACAGGGGGGTCTATCGACAAGATGCCCCAACAACAAAACTCAGAGTAGTATATAACTGTAGCCTCAAAGACAGTGATAAACACAGTTTGAATGATTGCCTGATTGAGGGTCCTAATCTCATTTCTGACCTTGTGAAGATCTTACTGAGGTTCAGGTTAGATAAATATGCCGTACAAAGTGACATTTCAAAGGCATTTTGAGAATAAATCTTAAAAATGAATATGATAAGAACCAACTTAGGTTCTTATGGTTCAAGGATCCATTTGATTTGAATAAAGGGTCATAACCTATAGATTTAATGTTGTGTTGTTTGGAGCCAATTGCTCACCTAGCCTATTAGCATGACAATTGGACATCATTTGAACCAGTTTAATAACTCTTTAACATTGAACTTCCTTAAGGAACATTTTTACGTAGACAATCTAATAGGCTCAACAACAACAAAATCTGAATTATCTGAAGTCTATGAACACTCTCAAAACATTATGCAACAAGGTAACTTTGAACTTAGAGAGTGGATTTCAAATGATGAGGATTTAAACAAAAAGATTTTAAAGGATAATAATGGTCTTACTGAGCCATCAGACAGAGTTAAAACTTTAGGTATGAACTGGTATTTGGATGCAACTTCTAACAGTCATGATTCAATCTGTACTAAAGGTTTTAAACTTGATGAGGAAGCAAATACTAAAAGACAAATATTATCAGAGGCTTCCAAATTTTTGATCCTATGGGTCTATTCCTGCCTTCAACAATAAAATCAAAGATTCTCCTCCAAGAAATTGGAGGACAAATGTGGTGGGATGATCCAATAACAAATGAAAATCAAAAATCTTGGAAGAAGTTAGCTGCTGATTTAACAAAAGTGCAGAACATTAAAATTCAAAGGTGCTGTGGGTTTAGGGATAAGCCCCAGAGACTTCATGTGTTTGCTGATGCAAGCACACAAGCTTATGGGTGCTGTGCGTATCTTGTAAGTCCTACAGAAAGTCATCTAATTTATGCAAAAGGGAAAGTTGCACCTCTCAAACCTACCCGAACCATACCTCAATTGGAACTATTGGCTGCTGCATTAGCCATTAAAACCATTTCATTGCTTAAGGATGCTTACCATGATGTGAACATAACTGATATCCACATCTGGCTTGACAGTCAGATTTGTCTTGCCTGGATACGGAATGATAGCATTAATAGTAAGAATATCTTTGTAAGAAATAGGCTAAAAGAAATAGCTGAAGCTAATGAAAGCCTACAAGTAAACTTTCACTATGTTCCAACTAAACAAAATCCAGCAGACTTTCTGACCAGAGGTTTATCCTACAAGTTGTTGAAGTCAAACAAAACTTGGTTTATGGGACCTAAGTGGCTCTGTAATACAGACCAATGGCCTGTGGAACAAGTTAACTTGACATTAAATTTAATCTTTTCAAATGAAAAGGTTGAACCAATCACTAATTATGAACGTTATTCTGATTCAGTAAACTTGTCAGGGTCACAGCCTACTGTTTGAGGTTTGCTCACAACTGTTTAACTACAATTAACAAACAGCTAAATAAAAACAATCATAATTATACAGAAGTTGCAACCAAATACTGGATAGGCCATGCACAACAAAAAGAGTACAATAAAGAGTTAGAATTCTTACTAATGGGAAACAAACAAAAGAACCTGTACCATCAGTAGTTGTGGATCTAAACTTGTTCAGAGATGAGGAAGGCCTTCTAAGGTGTAAAGGGAGATTAGACAAATCAAAACTGTCATACAAAAGCAAACATCCAATCCTTTTACCTAGATTTAGCTATTTGACAACATTAATCATCAGAAAAACACACAATGATGTATATCATATGGGGGTACCACAGACACTAACTACATTAAGAAAAACTTATTGGATACCCAAGGGAAGGATCACTGTTAAAACAGTCCTGAGTGAGTGTGTCACATGTAGGCGTATTCATGCTAGGCCCTATAGGAAACCAAATCCTCCTGCTTTGCCAGAGGAGAGAGTTACTCTCAACAGACCCTTTGAGACTGTAGGCATTGACTATACAGGAGCATTGACTGTAGGGGTGGTGACACTGAACAAAAAATGTACATTGTACTGTTTACATGTGCTGCCTCACGAGCTGTTTATTGGATGTTGTGGAGGACCTTACAGCAGAATCTTTTGTTGCTGTCTTTAAGAGATTCTGTGCACGACATTCAGTACCCAAGACAGTTTGGACTGACAATGCTACATATTTCAAGGCTGGTGAACAAGTCATCCACGACTTGTTAAGCGATGAACTCACACAATTATATATACAAAATTCAAACATAAAGTGGAAGTATATTCCGGTTGCCTCTCCTTGGTATGGTTCTATCTGGGAGAGGAATATACAAACAGTAAAGAATTGCTTGAAGAAAGCAATTGGCAAAAAACAGATACACTTATTTGGTTGCTCACTCTCCTGGCTGAGATTGAGATCATCAACAATAGACCACTCACTTATGTGAGTGACAACATTAATGACCCGGAACCATTAACTCCAAATCATTTGATTCGGGGAGAACAAGTTAGTCTCCTGCCGGACTACAATATAGACTCTTCAGAAGACCCAAACTGGACTCAACGACATGATGAGCTCCAGACTAAGTTACAACATTCTAGAGTTAAAGCTCATTTCATTAAACAGTGGAAAACTGAGTACTTGATGGGTCTAAGGGAGAGACATAAACAAATGACTAAGAAGGATTGGTCTGACACAATTAAGGTAGGGGACCTTGTTCTCATACATGACAGTACTCCAAGACAATACTGGCCTCTGGCTAGAGTTTCAGAACTCAGACCAGGGGCAGACGGGGTAACAAGAGTGGTCAAATTAAGGACTTCAACGGGTGACACAACAAGAGACATTTCTCTTTTGTACCCTTTAGAGTCTGGACCCAAAACAATGGACTTTGGAGAACCTTCTCCACTGACAGTAACAACTGGAGACACTGAACTTCCAGTAACTATTCCTTTGACAGTAGGAGTGGTAACGCATCCTACTACAACATTGACAGACACAAGACCTCAGCGACAAACAGCATTAAAGGCGCGACTATTTTTACAACAAAAAATAGATGCTGGGGAATTGTAATTTTATCTTCTAACTTTCACTTTTTCTTTTCTTATGGTAAAGACCATAGACAGTTTCATCCTATGGATGTATATTTTCTCTTCTAATTAAATGCTACACCTTCTCCATGAGAAGGTGAGGATAGGCACTGTTAATCAGATTAACAGGCATTTACAGTCAAATAGTTAGCTAGTCTACACTCAGACATAAAAATTGGTGACAATGACACCAAAATTTTTATCTCCCGGGGCCCCCAGTATATGGAAAACTGATGAGTGGGTAGTTGGGAGGTAACGAAAATGGTTCACTGAGTAGGTAGGTAGTTAATCTAACAATTATTAAATTCCTTTTATGTCAATAACTGGGTGGATGAAACCAATTGGTTGCTCACCAGAGTTATTCTCCACACTAGTATTTATATACTGTGTGACAAGAGCGTGCTCGGTAATAGATATACATTACCGATCAACCAACCGAAAAAAACCAAGACGACGCTGGTGGAAAAAGCCCCGCGAAAGGAGAACAAAGGAACGAAAACGAGGAACGGGGCGAGAGGACGGAACGGAGAAGGGAGAGAACAGACAAGAAAAAGATCCCCACCAGCAAGTACGCTCTCGACAATTAACAGAGGAGAAAGACTCTCTAATAACTAGCAGTAAGTGACTAATTGTGTTTTTAGCCCAGTTAGATCTTCTAACTATAACTTAGATCATTAAATTAAGCTGGGTCAGACAACTTAGGCCTACATTGTGGCCTAAGACCCAGCATCAACTCATAGCTTAACAAAGGTGAAGGTAGATTGCCCTAACCTAGTTTGGTGAGGAATCCTACTGTGGACCTCAATTTATCTGCCCGCTCTGGACCATTTCCGGAATCTCTAGGCTGACCCCTCTAGGCTAGACTTATCTACTCTATAGTTAGACTGGAGAATAAGGGGTGGGTTAATTGTGGACCAATTCATACAGAGCATTTTTCACATTGGTGGTCCGTGTGTGGGGAATTTACAAACCTTAACCTTACTTAACAAAAATTGCAGAATTAGGCTAAATGGTCTAGCCTAAGCCTAACCTAATCAAGCCTAATTAGGTCTACAACCTAGGGCCTAACTAGGAAACATTTACATTTAAGGAGTCTCATTCTCTTATAAGCTTAGACCTGAGTGACACATAAGTACTTGGGGGGGATTAAACCAAATTTAAACTTGACTGTTTTGTCTGTGCTCTCTCTTCTCTGGTAATTTCTTCTTGTCCTCTATTTCATTACGATCCCCAGTTAAACAATTTTGACTTAAACATGGACAGTGCGGAATTGAAAAAGTTAAAAAAGAAAAGGGGGGCAAAGTTGGGAGCTGTTACAAAGGCTGTGAACACTTTTAACAATATTACACAACCAGGTAAGGAAGATTTAGAGTGTGTAATTCTTAAATTGGAAACTAAAAAGAGGAAATAATAGCCATTGATGAGAGTATTTCAGAGTTAGTTGAATCCGAAATGGCTGAAGAACAATTGATAGACCTTTACGCTGATAATGATGATCAGGTAATCTCAATTGAACAGCAAATAAGGAGACTACGGTCTCGTTTGACTGACTTAACACCAAATAAACCTAATTCTGATTTTAATCAAAGTAGAGCTAACCTTCAACAAAATTTAAGTGGCATGCTAAATCCTGAGTCACAAGAATTGAGGGCTCAGTTACCCATTTTGCTAGTACCAACATTTGAAGGGGACACGGTACAATTCCCTCTTTCATTGACAAATTTGAGAGTTTAATAGGTAATAAACCTTATATTTCAACTGTTGAAAAGTTTAGCTACTTAACTAGTTTCCTTAAAGGCCCAGCCTATAACCTGATAGCCTATTTACCAGCCGTAGGGAATTCATATGAAGTAGCTATTGATCTCTTAAAACGTAATTACATTAATAAAGATGAGATTGTATATGAATTATCTCAACAAATTTTTGATTTTGCACCCATAAAAGATAACCATAGTGATATGGAAAATTTTTATACAAAATTAGAAGCTATTATAGGACAACTGGTTAGCAATGAGATAGATATTAAAGCTTCATCTTGGATTATACAAGGCATAGTTCTTAGGTGCCTTCCTTTGAGGGTTAAAGATATTTTAGTTCTAAAGACGGGAGAAAATTATCCTAATCTTGAAGATATCAAGAAAACACTTTCCCAATATCCTAACTAATTACAAATTGAGAAATATTCCAACACAAAATAAGACCCAGACTATGGATAAACCAAAGACTGTTCCCAGAGACCAACTAGCTACAGCCAAACAGACAAAACTTGATACTGTAGAATCAAATGTGACCAACTGTAATACACGAACACCTACATCACAGAACTTTAATGTAACTGCTGCCTCAACTTACACACTATGCAAATTTTGTGCAAGTAATGAACACAGTAGTACTGGGTGTGACAAATTCAGACTTTAACCAAAGAGCTAAAAGATGTGAACAGTTGAACCTATGTAAAAAGTGTACTGGCCAGGGACATTATAAGAAAGACTGTAAATCTAGGTTAAGATTCAAGTGTAAGTTTTGTAAAAGTTTTACGACATGTCTCATCAATGTGTGATTCATCAAAGTGTCCAAACAATAGTACTCAAACTCAAAAGATACCTCCACCAAAACAAAGGTAATCAGAAAATGCCACTTTCATGGACATTCTGTTTGCTCAAACAACGTAACAAGAAACACTGAGATTCTTTTACCAACTATTACTTTGGACTTAGTGAATAGTGGGGTAGCACCACTCCAGTGAGATGTCTTATAGACTGTTGTTCTCAACAAACATTTGTTTCGCAAAATGTAGTTAATAAATTGGGTTTGACACCAAACCCGAATGAACAAAACCTCAATATTGCATCCTTTGTTAAGGATAACTCAGACAAAAATAGCTATAAGACAATTGACCTGGAACTACATTTAGAAAATAAATTAGAGAAAATTGAAGCAGTTATTATTTCTAAAGTAGGACAAAACAAACTGGTTATACCCAAACTAGAACAAACCATAAATCATTTGGGAAAACACTACAAAATAGCTGATAGACATATCACTAACAACACAGTAGCTAACATTGAAATGTTAATGGGGGCAGATTATATTAATCTTATTCATAAGGGCATAGTGAGATAGGTAATGGTATAGCTATTCAGACTCCATCAGGATAGCCCCTTTGGGTGACCTATCCAAATACAACCTAGACCTAAACCAAAATAGTTCATGACCAACAAATACTATGTGCCTCAACTCAGTCCTACATAACACCTGTAAGAATAGCAACACTTTGAATAATATTATCTCAACTGAGAACATTAATTCATCATTATCAAATGAAACTTTGGATGAGGCAATTCAAACTTTATGGTTGCTAGAATCTGTGGTATACATGACACAAATCAAACTTCAGAAGATCAGTTAATGGTAGAAAGATTTGAAGACACCATTCAGTGCAAAGACAATAGTTATTTTATTGAGTTACCTTGGAAAATAAATTGTCCAACTTTAAGAGATAATCTCAAAGTAGCTAAAGGACATTTATATAAAGTAATGAAAAACTCAAACAAGATAATAATATTCAAATATATGATGTCTTCAAAGAACAGCTACAGAAAGGCTTCATTGAAGAAGTAACAAATAACCCTTTTAAAAAAGATGGTTGTCATTATTTAACCCAGAGGGGGTCTATCGACAAGATGCCCCAACAACAAAACTCAGAGTAGTATATAACTGTAGCCTCAAAGACAGTGATAAACACAGTTTGAATGATTGCCTGATTGAGGGTCCTAATCTCATTTCTGACCTTGTGAAGATCTTACTGAGGTTCAGGTTAGATAAATATGCCGTACAAAGTGACATTTCAAAGGCATTTTTGAGAATAAATCTTAAAAATGAATATGATAAGAACCAACTTAGGTTCTTATGGTTCAAGGATCCATTTGATTTGAATAAAGGGTTCATAACCTATAGATTTAATGTTGTGTTGTTTTGGAGCCAATTGCTCACCTAGCCTATTAGCATTGACAATTGGACATCATTTGAACCAGTTTAATAACTCTTTAACATTGAACTTCCTTAAGGAACATTTTTACGTAGACAATCTAATAGGCTCAACACAACAAAATCTGAATTATCTGAAGTCTATGAACACTCTCAAAACATTATGCAACAAGGTAACTTTGAACTTAGAGAGTGGATTTCAAATGATGAGGATTTAAACAAAAAGATTTTAAAGGATAATAATGGTCTTACTGAGCCATCAGACAGAGTTAAAACTTTAGGTATGAACTGTATTTGGATGCAACTTCTAACAGTCATGATTCAATCTGTACTAAAGGTTTTAAACTTGATGAGGAAGCAAATCTAAAAGACAAATATTATCAGAGGGCTTCCAAAATTTTTGATCCCATGGGTCTATTCCTGCCTTCAACAATAAAATCAAAGATTCTCCTCCAAGAAATTTGGAGGACAAATGTTGGGTGGGATGATCCAATAACAAATGAAAATCAAAAATCTTGGAAGAAGTTAGCTGCTGATTTAACAAAAGTGCAGAACATTAAAATTCAAAGGTGCTGTGGGTTTAGGGATAAGCCCCAGAGACTTCATGTGTTTGCTGATGCAAGCACACAAGCTTATGGGTGCTGTGCGTATCTTGTAAGTCCTACAGAAAGTCATCTAATTTATGCAAAAGGGAAAGTTGCACCTCTCAAACCTACCCGAACCATACCTCAATTGGAACTATTGGCTGCTGCATTAGCCATTAAAACCATTTCATTGCTTAAGGATGCTTACCATGATGTGAACATAACTGATATCCACATCTGGCTTGACAGTCAGATTTGTCTTGCCTGGATACGGAATGATAGCATTAATAGTAAGAATATCTTTGTAAGAAATAGGCTAAAAGAAATAGCTGAAGCTAATGAAAGCCTACAAGTAAACTTTCACTATGTTCCAACTAAACAAAATCCAGCAGACTTTCTGACCAGAGGTTTATCCTACAAGTTGTTGAAGTCAAACAAAACTTGGTTTATGGGACCTAAGTGGCTCTGTAATACAGACCAATGGCCTGTGGAACAAGTTAACTTGACATTAAATTTAATCTTTTCAAATGAAAAGGTTGAACCAATCACTAATTATGAACGTTATTCTGACTTCAGTAAACTTGTCAGGGTCACAGCCTACTGTTTGAGGTTTGCTCACAACTGTTTAACTACAATTAACAAACAGCTAAATAAAAACAATCATAATTATACAGAAGTTGCAACCAAATACTGGATAGGCCATGCACAACAAAAAGAGTACAATAAAGAGTTAGAATTCTTGACTAATGGGAAACAAACAAAAGAACCTGTACCATCAGTAGTTGTGGATCTAAACTTGTTCAGAGATGAGGAAGGCCTTCTAAGGTGTAAAGGGAGATTAGACAAATCAAAACTGTCATACAAAAGCAAACATCCAATCCTTTTACCTAGATTTAGCTATTTGACAACATTAATCATCAGAAAAACACACAATGATGTATATCATATGGGGGTACCACAGACACTAACTACATTAAGAAAAACTTATTGGATACCCAAGGGAAGGATCACTGTTAAAACAGTCCTGAGTGAGTGTGTCACATGTAGGCGTATTCATGCTAGGCCCTATAGGAAACCAAATCCTCCTGCTTTGCCAGAGGAGAGAGTTACTCTCAACAGACCCTTTGAGACTGTAGGCATTGACTATACAGGAGCATTGACTGTAGGGGTGGTTGACACTGAACAAAAAATGTACATTGTACTGTTTACATGTGCTGCCTCACGAGCTGTTTATTGGATGTTGTGGAGGACCTTACAGCAGAATCTTTTGTTGCTGTCTTTAAGAGATTCTGTGCACGACATTCAGTACCCAAGACAGTTTGGACTGACAATGCTACATATTTCAAGGCTGGTGAACAAGTCATCCACGACTTGTTAAGCGATGAACTCACACAATTATATATACAAAATTCAAACATAAAGTGGAAGTATATTCCGGTTGCCTCTCCTTGGTATGGTTCTATCTGGGAGAGGAATATACAAACAGTAAAGAATTGCTTGAAGAAAGCAATTGGCAAAAAACAGATACACTTATTTGAGTTGCTCACTCTCCTGGCTGAGATTGAGAACATCATCAACAATAGACCACTCACTTATGTGAGTGACAACATTAATGACCCGGAACCATTAACTCCAAATCATTTGATTCGGGGAGAACAAGTTAGTCTCCTGCCGGACTACAATATAGACTCTTCAGAAGACCCAAACTGGACTCAACGACATGATGAGCTCCAGACTAAGTTACAACATTTAACTAGAGTTAAAGCTCATTTCATTAAACAGTGGAAAACTGAGTACTTGATGGGTCTAAGGGAGAGACATAAACAAATGACTAAGAAGGATTGGTCTGACACAATTAAGGTAGGGGACCTTGTTCTCATACATGACAGTACTCCAAGACAATACTGGCCTCTGGCTAGAGTTTCAGAACTCAGACCAGGGGCAGACGGGGTAACAAGAGTGGTCAAATTAAGGACTTCAACGGGTGACACAACAAGAGACATTTCTCTTTTGTACCCTTTAGAGTCTGGACCCAAAACAATGGACTTTGGAGAACCTTCTCCACTGACAGTAACAACTGGAGACACTGAACTTCCAGTAACTATTCCTTTGACAGTAGGAGTGGTAACGCATCCTACTACAACATTGACAGACACAAGACCTCAGCGACAAACAGCATTAAAGGCGCGACTATTTTTACAACAAAAAATAGATGCTGGGGAATTGTAATTTTATCTTCTAACTTTCACTTTTTCTTTTCTTATGGTAAAGACCATAGACAGTTTCATCCTATGGATGTATATTTTCTCTTCTAATTAAATGCTACACCTTCTCCATGAGAAGGTGAGGATAGGCACTGTTAATCAGATTAACAGGCATTTACAGTCAAATAGTTAGCTAGTCTACACTCAGACATAAAAATTGGTGACAATGACACCAAAATTTTTATCTCCCGGGGCCCCCAGTATATGGAAAACTGATGAGTGGGTAGTTGGGAGGTAACGAAAATGGTTCACTGAGTAGGTAGGTAGTTAATCTAACAATTATTAAATTCCTTTTATGTCAATAACTGGGTGGATGAAACCAATTGGTTGCTCACCAGAGTTATTCTCCACACTAGTATTTTATACTGTGTGACAAGAGCGTGCTCGGTAATAGATATACATTACCGATCAACCAACCGAAAAAAACCAAGACGACGCTGGTGGAAAAAGCCCCGAAAAGGAGAACAAAGAGAACGAAAACGAGGAACGGGGCAGAGGACGGAACTGGAGAAGGGAGAGAACAGACAAGAAAAAGATCCCCACCAGCAAGTACGCTCTCGACAATTAACAGAAGGAAAAGAGACTCTCTAATAACTAGCAGTAAGTGACTAATTGTGTTTTTAACCCAGTTAGATCTTCTAACTTCTAACTTAGAAGACTCATTAAATTAAGCTGGGTCAGACAACTTAGGCCTACATTGTGGCCTAAGACCCAGCATCAACTCATAGCTTAACAAAGGTGAAGGTAGATTGCCCTAACCTAGTTTGGTGAGGAATCCTACTGTGGACCTCAATTTATCTGCCCGCTCTGGACCATTTCCGGAATCTCTAGGCTGACCCCTCTAGGCTAGACTTATCTACTCTATAGTTAGACTGGAGATATAAGGGGTGGGTTAATTGTGGACCAATTCATACAGAGCATTTTTCACATTGGTGGTCCGTGTGTGGGGAATTTACAAACCTTAACCTTACTTAACAAAAAATTGCAGAATTAGGCTAAATGGTCTAGCCTAAGCCTAACCTAATCAAGCCTAATTAGGTCTACAACCTAGGGCCTAACTAGGAAACATTTACATTTAAGGAGTCTCATTCTCTTATAAGCTTAGACCTGAGTGACACATAAGTACTTGGGGGGATTAAACCAAATTTAAACTTGACTGTTTTGTCTGTGCTCTCTCTTCTCTGGTAATTTCTTCTTGTCCTCTATTTCATTACGATCCCCAGTTAAACAATTTTGACTTAAACATGGACAGTGCGGAATTGAAAAAGTTAAAAAAGAAAAGGGGGGCAAAGTTGGAGCTGTTACAAAGGCTGAACACTTTTAACAATATTACACAACCAGGTAAGGAAGATTTAGAGTGTGTAATTCTTAAATTGGAAACTAAAAAGAAGGAAATAATAGCCATTGATGAGAGTATTTCAGAGTTAGTTGAATCCGAAATGGCTGAAGAACAATTGATAGACCTTTACGCTGATAATGATGATCAGGTAATCTCAATTGAACAGCAAATAAGGAGACTACGGTCTCGTTTGACTGACTTAACACCAAATAAACCTAATTCTGATTTTAATCAAAGTAGAGCTAACCTTCAACAAAATTTAAGTGGCATGCTAAATCCTGAGTCACAAGAATTGAGGGCTCAGTTACCCATTTTGCTAGTACCAACATTTGAAGGGGACACGGTACAATTCCCATCTTTCATTGACAAATTTGAGAGTTTAATAGGTAATAAACCTTATATTTCAACTGTTGAAAGTTTAGCTACTTAACTAGTTTCCTTAAAGGCCCAGCCTATAACCTGATAGCCTATTTACCAGCCGTAGGGAATTCATATGAAGTAGCTATTGATCTCTTAAAACGTAATTACATTAATAAAGATGAGATTGTATATGAATTATCTCAACAAATTTTTGATTTTGCACCCATAAAAGATAACCATAGTGATATGGAAAATTTTTATACAAAATTAGAAGCTATTATAGGACAACTGGTTAGCAATGAGATAGATATTAAAGCTTCATCTTGGATTATACAAGGCATAGTTCTTAGGTGCCTTCCTTTGAGGGTTAAAGATATTTTAATTCTAAAGACGGGAGAAAATTATCCTAATCTTGAAGATATAAGAAAACACTTTCCCAATATCCTAACTAATTACAAATTGAGAAATATTCCAACACAAAATAAGACCCAGACTATGGATAAACCAAAGACTGTTCCCAGAGACCAACTAGCTACAGCCAAACAGACAAAACTTGATACTGTAGAATCAAATGTGACCAACTGTAATACACGAACACCTACATCAGAACTTTAATGTAACTGCTGCCTCAACTTACACACTACATTGCAAATTTTGTGCAAGTAATGAAACAGTAGTACTGGGTGTGACAATATTCAGACTTTAACCAAAGAGCTAAAAGATGTGAACAGTTGAACCTATGTAAAAAGTGTACTGGCCAGGGACATTATAAGAAAGACTGTAAATCTAGGTTAAGATTCAAGTGTAAGTTTTGTAAAAGTTTACGACATGTCTCATCAATGTGTGATTCACCAAAGTGTCCAAACAATAGTACTCAAACTCAAAAGATACCTCCACCAAACAAAGGTATCAAGAAAATGCCACTTTCATGGGACATTCTGTTTGCTCAAACAACGTAACAAGAAACACTGAGATTCTTTTACCAACTATTACTTTGGACTTAGTGAATAGTGAGGGTAGCACCACTCCAGTGAGATGTCTTATAGACTGTTGTTCTCAACAAACATTTGTTTCGCAAAATGTAGTTAATAAATTGGGTTTGACACCAAACCCGAATGAACAAAACCTCAATATTGCATCCTTTGTTAAGGATAACTCGACAAAAAATAGCTATAAGACAATTGACCTGGAACTACATTTAGAAAATAAATTAGAGAAAATTGAAGCAGTTATTATTTCTAAAGTAGGACAAAACAAACTGGTTATACCCAAACTAGAACAAACCATAAATCATTTGGGAAAACACTACAAAATAGCTGATAGACATATCACTAACAACACAGTAGCTAACATTGAAATGTTAATGGGGGCAGATTATATTAATCTTATTCATAAGGGCATAGTGGAGATAGGTAATGGTATAGCTATTCAGACTCCATCAGGGATAGCCCCTTTGGGTGACCTATCCAAATACAACCTAGACCTAAACCAAAATAGTTCATGACCAACAAATACTATGTGCCTCAACTCAGTCCTACATAACACCTGTAAGAATAGCAACACTTTGAATAATATTATCTCAACTGAGAACATTAATTCATCATTATCAAATGAAACTTTGGATGAGGCAATTCAAACTTTATGGTTGCTAGAATCTGTGGGTATACATGACACAAATCAAACTTCAGAAGATCAGTTAATGGTAGAAAGATTTGAAGACACCATTCAGTGCAAAGACAATAGTTATTTTATTGAGTTACCTTGGAAAATAAATTGTCCAACTTTAAGAGATAATCTCAAAGTAGCTAAAGGACATTTATATAAAGTAATGAAAAAACTCAAACAAGATAATAATATTCAAATATAATGATGTCTTCAAAGAACAGCTACAGAAAGGCTTCATTGAAGAAGTAACAAATAACCCTTTTAAAAAAGATGGTTGTCATTATTTAACCCACAGGGGGGTCTATCGACAAGATGCCCCAACAACAAAACTCAGAGTAGTATATAACTGTAGCCTCAAAGACAGTGATAAACACAGTTTGAATGATTGCCTGATTGAGGGTCCTAATCTCATTTCTGACCTTGTGAAGATCTTACTGAGGTTCAGGTTAGATAAATATGCCGTACAAAGTGACATTTCAAAGGCATTTTTGAGAATAAATCTTAAAAATGAATATGATAAGAACCAACTTAGGTTCTTATGGTTCAAGGATCCATTTGATTTGAATAAAGGGTTCATAACCTATAGATTTAATGTTGTGTTGTTTGGAGCCAATTGCTCACCTAGCCTATTAGCATTGACAATTGTACATCATTTGAACCAGTTTAATAACTCTTTAACATTGAACTTCCTTAAGGAACATTTTTACGTAGACAATCTAATAGGCTCAACAACAACAAAATCTGAATTATCTGAAGTCTATGAACACTCTCAAAACATTATGCAACAAGGTAACTTTGAACTTAGAGAGTGGATTTCAAATGATGAGGATTTAAACAAAAAGATTTTAAAGGATAATAATGGTCTTACTGAGCCATCAGACAGAGTTAAAACTTTAGGTATGAACTGGTATTTGGATGCAACTTCTAACAGTCATGATTCAATCTGTACTAAAGGTTTCAAACTTGATGAGGAAGCAAATACTAAAAGACAAATATTATCAGAGGCTTCCAAAATTTTTGATCCCATGGGTCTATTCCTGCCTTCAACAATAAAATCAAAGATTCTCCTCCAAGAAATTTGGAGGACAAATGTTGGGTGGGATGATCCAATAACAAATGAAAATCAAAAATCTTGGAAGAAGTTAGCTGCTGATTTAACAAAAGTGCAGAACATTAAAATTCAAAGGTGCTGTGGGTTTAGGGATAAGCCCCAGAGACTTCATGTGTTTGCTGATGCAAGCACACAAGCTTATGGGTGCTGTGCGTATCTTGTAAGTCCTACAGAAAGTCATCTAATTTATGCAAAAGGGAAAGTTGCACCTCTCAAACCTACCCGAACCATACCTCAATTGGAACTATTGGCTGCTGCATTAGCCATTAAAACCATTTCATTGCTTAAGGATGCTTACCATGATGTGAACATAACTCATATCCACATCTGGCTTGACAGTCAGATTTGTCTTGCCTGGATACGGAATGATAGCATTAATAGTAAGAATATCTTTGTAAGAAATAGGCTAAAAGAAATAGCTGAAGCTAATGAAAGCCTACAAGTAAACTTTCACTATGTTCCAACTAAACAAAATCCAGCAGACTTTCTGACCAGAGGTTTATCCTACAAGTTGTTGAAGTCAAACAAAACTTGGTTTATGGGACCTAAGTGGCTCTGTAATACAGACCAATGGCCTGTGGAACAAGTTAACTTGACATTAAATTTAATCTTTTCAAATGAAAAGGTTGAACCAATCACTAATTATGAACGTTATTCTGACTTCAGTAAACTTGTCAGGGTCACAGCCTACTGTTTGAGGTTTGCTCACAACTGTTTAACTACAATTAACAAACAGCTAAATAAAAACAATCATAATTATACAGAAGTTGCAACCAAATACTGGATAGGCCATGCACAACAAAAAGAGTACAATAAAGAGTTAGAATTCTTACTAATGGGAAACAAACAAAAGAACCTGTACCATCAGTAGTTGTGGATCTAAACTTGTTCAGAGATGAGGAAGGCCTTCTAAGGTGTAAAGGGAGATTAGACAAATCAAAACTGTCATACAAAAGCAAACATCCAATCCTTTTACCTAGATTTAGCTATTTGACAACATTAATCATCAGAAAAACACACAATGATGTATATCATATGGGGGTACCACAGACACTAACTACATTAAGAAAAACTTATTGGATACCCAAGGGAAGGATCACTGTTAAAACAGTCCTGAGTGAGTGTCACATGTAGGCGTATTCATGCTAGGCCCTATAGGAAACCAAATCCTCCTGCTTTGCCAGAGGAGAGAGTTACTCTCAACAGACCCTTTGAGACTGTAGGCATTGACTATACAGGAGCATTGACTGTAGGGGTGGTGACACTGAACAAAAAATGTACATTGTACTGTTTACATGTGCTGCCTCACGAGCTGTTTATTGGATGTTGTGGAGGACCTTACAGCAGAATCTTTTGTTGCTGTCTTTAAGAGATTCTGTGCACGACATTCAGTACCCAAGACAGTTTGGACTGACAATGCTACATATTTCAAGGCTGGTGAACAAGTCATCCACGACTTGTTAAGCGATGAACTCACACAATTATATATACAAAATTCAAACATAAAGTGGAAGTATATTCCGGTTGCCTCTCCTTGGTATGGTTCTATCTGGGAGAGGAATATACAAACAGTAAAGAATTGCTTGAAGAAAGCAATTGGCAAAAAACAGATACACTTATTTGGGTTGCTCACTCTCCTGGCTGAGATTGAGAACATCATCAACAATAGACCACTCACTTATGTGAGTGACAACATTAATGACCCGGAACCATTAACTCCAAATCATTTGATTCGGGGAGAACAAGTTAGTCTCCTGCCGGACTACAATATAGACTCTTCAGAAGACCCAAACTGGACTCAACGACATGATGAGCTCCAGACTAAGTTACAACATTTAACTAGAGTTAAAGCTCATTTCATTAAACAGTGGAAAACTGAGTACTTGATGGGTCTAAGGGAGAGACATAAACAAATGACTAAGAAGGATTGGTCTGACACAATTAAGGTAGGGGACCTTGTTCTCATACATGACAGTACTCCAAGACAATACTGGCCTCTGGCTAGAGTTTCAGAACTCAGACCAGGGGCAGACGGGGTAACAAGAGTGGTCAAATTAAGGACTTCAACGGGTGACACAACAAGAGACATTTCTCTTTTGTACCCTTTAGAGTCTGGACCCAAAACAATGGACTTTGGAGAACCTTCTCCACTGACAGTAACAACTGGAGACACTGAACTTCCAGTAACTATTCCTTTGACAGTAGGAGTGGTAACGCATCCTACTACAACATTGACAGACACAAGACCTCAGCGACAAACAGCATTAAAGGCGCGACTATTTTTACAACAAAAAATAGATGCTGGGGAATTGTAATTTTATCTTCTAACTTTCACTTTTTCTTTTCTTATGGTAAAGACCATAGACAGTTTCATCCTATGGATGTATATTTTCTCTTCTAATTAAATGCTACACCTTCTCCATGAGAAGGTGAGGATAGGCACTGTTAATCAGATTAACAGGCATTTACAGTCAAATAGTTAGCTAGTCTACACTCAGACATAAAAATTGGTGACAATGACACCAAAATTTTTATCTCCCGGGGCCCCCAGTATATGGAAAACTGATGAGTGGGTAGTTGGGAGGTAACGAAAATGGTTCACTGAGTAGGTAGGTAGTTAATCTAACAATTATTAAATTCCTTTTATGTCAATAACTGGGTGGATGAAACCAATTGGTTGCTCACCAGAGTTATTCTCCACACTAGTATTTATATACTGTGTGACAAGAGCGTGCTCGGTAATAGATATACATTACCGATCAACCAACCGAAAAAAACCAAGACGACGCTGGTGGAAAAAGCCCCGAAAAGGAGAACAAAGAGGAACGAAAACGAGAACGGGGCGAGAGGACGGAACTGGAGAAGGGAGAACAGACAAAAAAAAGATCCCCACCAGCAAGTACGCTCTCGACAATTATACAGAAGGAAAAGAGACTCTCTAATAACTAGCAGTAAGTGACTAATTGTGTTTTTAGCCCAGTTGATCTTCTAACTTCTAACTTAGAAGACTCATTAAATTAAGCTGGGTCAGACAACTTAGGCCTACATTGTGGCCTAAGACCCAGCATCAACTCATAGCTTAACAAAGGTGAAGGTAGATTGCCCTAACCTAGTTTGGTGAGGAATCCTACTGTGGACCTCAATTTATCTGCCCGCTCTGGACCATTTCCGGAATCTCTAGGCTGACCCCTACAGGGCTAGACTTAATCTACTCTATAGTTAGACTGGAGATAAGGGGTGGGTTAATTGTGGACCAATTCATACAGAGCATTTTTCACATTGGTGGTCCGTGTGTGGGGAATTTACAAACCTTAACCTTACTTAACAAAAAATTGCAGAATTAGGCTAAATGGTCTAGCCTAAGCCTAACCTAATCAAGCCTAATTAGGTCTACAACCTAGGGCCTAACTAGGAAACATTTACATTTAAGGAGTCTCATTCTCTTATAAGCTTAGACCTGAGTGACACATAAGTACTTGGGGGGATTAAACCAAATTTAAACTTGACTGTTTTGTCTGTGCTCTCTCTTCTCTGGTAATTTCTTCTTGTCCTCTATTTCATTACGATCCCCAGTTAAACAATTTTGACTTAAACATGGACAGTGCGGAATTGAAAAAGTTAAAAAAGAAAAGGGGGGCAAAGTTGGGAGCTGTTACAAAGGCTGTGAACACTTTTAACAATATTACACAACCAGGTAAGGAAGATTTAGAGTGTGTAATTCTTAAATTGGAAACTAAAAAGAAGGAAATAATAGCCATTGATGAGAGTATTTCAGAGTTAGTTGAATCCGAAATGGCTGAAGAACAATTGATAGACCTTTACGCTGATAATGATCAGGTAATCTCAATTGAACAGCAAATAAGGAGACTACGGTCTCGTTTGACTGACTTAACACCAAATAAACCTAATTCTGATTTTAATCAAAGTAGAGCTAACCTTCAACAAAATTTAAGTGGCATGCTAAATCCTGAGTCACAAGAATTGAGGGCTCAGTTACCCATTTTGCTAGTACCAACATTTGAAGGGGACACGGTACAATTCCCATCTTTCATTGACAAATTTGAGAGTTTAATAGGTAATAAACCTTATATTTCAACTGTTGAAAGTTTAGCTACTTAACTAGTTTCCTTAAAGGCCCAGCCTATAACCTGATAGCCTATTTACCAGCCGTAGGGAATTCATATGAAGTAGCTATTGATCTCTTAAAACGTAATTACATTAATAAAGATGAGATTGTATATGAATTATCTCAACAAATTTTTGATTTTGCACCCATAAAAGATAACCATAGTGATATGGAAAATTTTTATACAAAATTAGAAGCTATTATAGGACAACTGGTTAGCAATGAGATAGATATTAAAGCTTCATCTTGGATTATACAAGGCATAGTTCTTAGGTGCCTTCCTTTGAGGGTTAAAGATATTTTAATTCTAAAGACGGGAGAAAATTATCCTAATCTTGAAGATATCAGAAAACACTTTCCCAATATCCTAACTAATTACAAATTGAGAAATATTCCAACACAAAATAAGACCCAGACTATGGATAAACCAAAGACTGTTCCCAGAGACCAACTAGCTACAGCCAAACAGACAAATCTTGATACTGTAGAATCAAATGTGACCAACTGTAATACACGAACACCTACATCACAGAACTTTAATGTAACTGCTGCCTCAACTTACACACTACATTGCAAATTTTGTGCAAGTAATGAATACAGTAGTACTGGGTGTGACAAATATTCAGACTTTAACCAAAGAGCTAAAAGATGTGAACAGTTGAACCTATGTAAAAAGTGTACTGGCCAGGGACATTATAAGAAAGACTGTAAATCTAGGTTAAGATTCAAGTGTAAGTTTTGTAAAAGTTTACGACATGTCTCATCAATGTGTGATTCATCAAAGTGTCCAAACAATAGTACTCAAACTCAAAAGATACCTCCACCAAACAAAGGTAATCAAGAAAATGCCACTTTCATGGGACATTCTGTTTGCTCAAACAACGTAACAAGAAACACTGAGATTCTTTTACCAACTATTACTTTGGACTTAGTGAATAGTGAGGGTAGCACCACTCCAGTGAGATGTCTTATAGACTGTTGTTCTCAACAAACATTTGTTTCGCAAAATGTAGTTAATAAATTGGGTTTGACACCAAACCCGAATGAACAAAACCTCAATATTGCATCCTTTGTTAAGGATAACTCAGACAAAAATAGCTATAAGACAATTGACCTGGAACTACATTTAGAAAATAAATTAGAGAAAATTGAAGCAGTTATTATTTCTAAAGTAGGACAAAAAAACTGGTTATACCCAAACTAGAACAAACCATAAATCATTTGGGAAAACACTACAAAATAGCTGATAGACATATCACTAACAACACAGTAGCTAACATTGAAATGTTAATGGGGCAGATTATATTAATCTTATTCATAAGGGCATAGTGGAGATAGGTAATGGTATAGCTATTCAGACTCCATCAGGGATAGCCCCTTTGGGTGACCTATCCAAATACAACCTAGACCTAAACCAAAATAGTCATGACCAACAAATACTATGTGCCTCAACTCAGTCCTACATAACCTGTAAGAATAGCAACACTTTGAATAATATTATCTCAACTGAGAACATTAATTCATCATTATCAAATGAAACTTTGGATGAGGCAATTCAAACTTTATGGTTGCTAGAATCTGTGGGTATACATGACACAAATCAAACTTCAGAAGATCAGTTAATGGTAGAAAGATTTGAAGACACCATTCAGTGCAAAGACAATAGTTATTTTATTGAGTTACCTTGGAAAATAAATTGTCCAACTTTAAGAGATAATCTCAAAGTAGCTAAAGGACATTTATATAAAGTAATGAAAAAACTCAAACAAGATAATAATTCAAACATATAATGATGTCTTCAAAGAACAGCTACAGAAAGGCTTCATTGAAGAAGTAACAAATAACCCTTTTAAAAAAGATGGTTGTCATTATTTAACCCACAGGGGGGTCTATCGACAAGATGCCCCAACAACAAAACTCAGAGTAGTATATAACTGTAGCCTCAAAGACAGTGATAAACACAGTTTGAATGATTGCCTGATTGAGGGTCCTAATCTCATTTCTGACCTTGTGAAGATCTTACTGAGGTTCAGGTTAGATAAATATGCCGTACAAAGTGACATTTCAAAGGCATTTTTGAGAATAAATCTTAAAAATGAATATGATAAGAACCAACTTAGGTTCTTATGGTTCAAGGATCCATTTGATTTGAATAAAGGGTTCATAACCTATAGATTTAATGTTGTGTTGTTTGGAGCCAATTGCTCACCTAGCCTATTAGCATTGACAATTGTACATCATTTGAACCAGTTTAATAACTCTTTAACATTGAACTTCCTTAAGGAACATTTTTACGTAGACAATCTAATAGGCTCAACAACAACAAAATCTGAATTATCTGAAGTCTATGAACACTCTCAAAACATTATGCAACAAGGTAACTTTGAACTTAGAGAGTGGATTTCAAATGATGAGGATTTAAACAAAAAGATTTTAAAGGATAATAATGGTCTTACTGAGCCATCAGACAGAGTTAAAACTTTAGGTATGAACTGGTATTTGGATGCAACTTCTAACAGTCATGATTCAATCTGTACTAAAGGTTTCAAACTTGATGAGGAAGCAAATACTAAAAGACAAATATTATCAGAGGCTTCCAAAATTTTTGATCCCATGGGTCTATTCCTGCCTTCAACAATAAAATCAAAGATTCTCCTCCAAGAATTTGGAGGACAAATGTTGGGTGGGATGATCCAATAACAAATGAAAATCAAAAATCTTGGAAGAAGTTAGCTGCTGATTTAACAAAAGTGCAGAACATTAAAATTCAAAGGTGCTGTGGGTTTAGGGATAAGCCCCAGAGACTTCATGTGTTTGCTGATGCAAGCACACAAGCTTATGGGTGCTGTGCGTATCTTGTAAGTCCTACAGAAAGTCATCTAATTTATGCAAAAGGGAAAGTTGCACCTCTCAAACCTACCCGAACCATACCTCAATTGGAACTATTGGCTGCTGCATTAGCCATTAAAACCATTTCATTGCTTAAGGATGCTTACCATGATGTGAACATAACTCATATCCACATCTGGCTTGACAGTCAGATTTGTCTTGCCTGGATACGGAATGATAGCATTAATAGTAAGAATATCTTTGTAAGAAATAGGCTAAAAGAAATAGCTGAAGCTAATGAAAGCCTACAAGTGTTAGAAAATCTAGAAGAGGAAGAACCATTGTTGTCCCAAGGCGATACGATGACTAAGCTGATTGATGCAGCATTGCTTGTATATATATTAAGTTAAGGTGTGTATATATATCCATCTCATATTTGTAAGGTTAGTGAAAAATTAAATTAATTTAGAGCTAGCATTTTTGAGCTCTTGTGGCATCATTGTTTGGTCACACTGTTGGCATCATTTTGAGACGCTGCGCGTCTTTCTACTCGTTTGTGGAAGGTCGTACGTAAAGGTGTGGTTTGATAGAGAGCTCTCTTGCAATTCAGTTTGGTTGTTTAGATACATGATTGTTGCATCGTGCAATAGTCCAGGTTGCGTTGTTGTTGCAAGGTTCATAAAGAAGACCACAAATAGTACCCTTTTGTTTACCTTTTAAGTTCATGTAATTTAAGGTCTAAGGTAGGCCCGCATCGAGTCAGCAACCCTGAGGTTACCCTGAGGTAGGACCTAATAGGATCTCAAATCCGTAAGTTTTAATTTAGCTTAACTTGGGCTTTAGGTAGAACTTGCCCTTTAGAATTTGGCCGTTCACGGCTCAGCTGGGATTTCGAACCCGACAAATAAATAAAATAACATGGTCCTTCAGAACCGGATTTCTACCCCAAGACTGAGTCAGTGACCATTTTTCGGCAAAGTTCTGATTGTGCAAATTGTATCCCAAGTTAGGCCTAGACGGGTTGAGTATTATTGAGTTAAGGTCCCAGGGTAAAAAGTTTGGTCGCCCAATTGCGAAACTTGGCCAGTCGTCTGTCGTTTTTTTGGCCTACTTTTTTCCGGTTTGGTTAATTTTGGGTTATTATTGAGTTAAGGTCCCAGGGTAAAAAGTTTGGTCGCCCAATTGCGAAACTTGGCCAGTCGTCTGTCGTTTTTTGGCCTACTTTTTTTCCGGTTTGGTTAAATTTGGGTTATTATTGAATTAAGGTCCCAGGGTAAAGTTTGGTCGCCCAATTGCGAAACTTGGCCAGTCGTCGGTCGTTTTTTGGCCTATATTTTTTCTGGTTTGGTTAATTTTGGGTCATTATTGAATTAAGGTCCTGGGGTGGAAAATTTGGTATTCCATACTGGTGTTTGGTTAGTACCCCACTCAGCAATTCAGTTTATTTGAAAGTAAAATTTGCGTTTGATCAGTTTGGTTAAGTATTTCTGCCAATTCAGCTCATTTGGTATTGAGCCCAAGGGTTGTTTACATTGAAGATGAGTGCATCTGAATTGAACAAATTTATAAAAAGGAGAAGTGCCTACAAAGGTCTAATTACAAAGGTCATTGCCACTATAGATTCTGCCATAGAGCAAGAGGATTTACGCTTAGTGACTGCGAAGCTTGCCATATTAGAAACTAAAAAGGTTGCTCTAAGTGAGGTAAATGTTAAAATTGAGGCTCTTATAGAAGAGGATGAAATAGAAAATAACATAATTTACTTTGAAGAGATTATTGATGATATGACTAACGTAGGCCTCCGAGCAAAAGAGTTTAGCAGCTCAGTACAGTTAGAGACCAGGTCTAATAATGAAACACAACACTCAACAAATGATGCTTGTGAAGTTAAGGTTAACAGATCTGTAGTTCAATTACCGAGGCTTGTACTCAAAACATTTTCTGGGAGTATTCAGGAATGGCAAGGATGGGCAGACAGTTTTCAATCAGCAGTTCATTCTAGTCAAGTGTTAAGTGCCGTGGAGAAGTTTAATTATTTGCGGTCCCTCTTGGAAGGGGAGGCAGCAAAGACTATAGCAGGATTAGCATTAACAGAGGCTAATTATAATGTGGCTTGGGATATATTAAAGAAACGGTTTGGTAAGCCAGAGATCTTAATTAAAAGCCACCTCCGTGCACTTTTAACTATACCTCCTGTTAATAATCCTAATAGTGTCAAGGAGTTACGGCAGTTATATGATGAATTTGAAATTAGAACTAGGTCTCTGGACAACTTGGGTGTAGGAATGGAAAAGTATGGTATAATGTTGGTTCCTACACTGGAGTCTAAATTGCCTAGCTCAATTTTGCTTGAATTAAGTAGGGGACACTCTGCAGAACATGTGTACATCCCCCTTCAGCAGATGTTAAGTCTTTTAGGCACAGAATTAGCAAGACGAGAGGGAGTTGAGTTTGCACAGTGGGATGGTAAACAAGAGGACAAAGGCAGGCACAGCACCAAAGTTTCCACAAAAAGGAATAGCCCAGGTACAGTGTCAGCTCTACATGCCTCCTCTGAGAATAAATTAAAGCGAATCAAGGAATGTATATTTTGCGAAGGCAACCACAAGTCATATAAATGTGAAGTGGCTGAGGCCTTACCCTTTGAGGAGAGAAAGGACAGGGTAACTAAGTCCACAGCATGTTTTAAATGTTTTTTGAAAGGTCATAGAGCAAGGTTTTGTAAGTTTAAAATTTTGTGCAAAAAATGTCATGGTAGGCATCAGCCATTATTGTGTGAAAACACTCTTAGTAGGCCTACCCCAGAAGTAGAGACATCAATGGCACATGCCACTGCTATGCAAGGGAGTAAAAGTAAAGGGGGATTATTGCAAACAACTGCAGCCTTATTAATTGGGAATGAGGGAGAAGCTACTGTAAGAGTGTTGTTTGATAGTGGTAGCCAGTGTAGTTTTATTAAGACCAGAATTTCCAGAAAATTGAAGTTTAAAGAACTTAAGAGGGAAAATTTAAGAATTTCTGGGTTTGGGGGTTCCGTTCAAAACCGAACCAAATTTAAGAAGGTAGAAGTTCTGGTTAAAGGGTTGTTACCGCAAAGTCCCACTATCAAGGTCCAAGCTGTAGAGATTGAGGAACTTTGTGCTCCAGTCACTACTTGTTTAGATATGGCATGTGTCCAAGAATTGCAAGTTAAAGGAATTAATTTGGGCAATAATAAGTTTGAGGGAACAGAAGATATTAGTCTTTTGATTGGAGCTGACTATTATTGGGACTTCATCACTGGTAATATTGTCCGTACATCTCAAGGCCCAGTAGCTATTGAAAGTAAGCTAGGCTGGATGCTACATGGTAGTTATTGCAATGAAATGGAAGTTAAGGCTCTCTTTGTTAAGATTGAGGAGAACAGCCATGGTCTGGAAAGGCATTTGAAAGCATTTTGGGAACTTGAATCTATTGGTATAAAGGACAACCAGGCAAGTACAGTGAACAATGATGTTTTAGAGCACTTTGAAAAAGGGATTGGGTTTAGAGATGGTTGCTATGAAGTTGGCCTACCATGGAAGGATTCTTGCAAACCCGGTTCAAACCTTCAGCTAGCTAATCGGAGGTTGGAGACTTCATTGTACAGGCTAAGAAAAAATGAGGAGTTGTTAATTGAATACGATGAGGCCATCCTAAGTTATGTAAGGGAGGGCTATGCTGAAAGGGTGCAAGGTGCAGTGGCGGTCCTAGCTTACATGACGCCCTGGGCGAACCTCACCTTCAGCGCCCCCCCCCCCGGTTCGCCAACACACACACATTCGAATCCCCCCAAAATAAAGGACAGACATAACTCTTTCACAAAATAACTTTTTATTGGACTAATTGTTGGAACTTCAGAACCAAAACAAAGACTCAAATTTCTGAATTTTACAAATCCTTCATCACGTAAATAGAATAACTCACTTAAGAGAATGTAATTATGATACTATGAACAGGAAAAATACAAATTAAATTGCACAACTGCCATAAATAAACTAGAGAATCAAATTTCTAAATTGTACAAATGCTCTATCACATAAATAGAATAAGACACTTAAGAGAGGGTAATTATTATGCTACACTTTGAACAAGAAACAAAATAAATTGCACCACAGCACAACTGCCATCTAAAGCCTGACTCTTCTTACCTTCCTTGATGCAAAGTCATGAATTAAATCATCATATGAAATCTGCTCAGCAATTGTATGATTTATACTGATGATGGCCAGACCGGTAAGGCGTTCCTGTGACATAGTTGACCTCAGGTAGGATTTGATGAGCTTCAGCTTTGAAAAGCTCCTCTCTGCTTCAGCAACAGTGACTGGAAGAGTAAGACCAATTCTGAGAGCAGTCCACAAATTTGGATATATTTCAGAGAGCTCCCTTTCATGGATAAATGTCAGCAGTTCAAGCAAGGATATGGTCTTTGATGGCAAGTCAGGCAAGTTCTTCAGCTCCTGTGCAAGCTCTCTGCCATCCAAGTCAGATTGTCCCTTAAAGTGTAGTGTAGTACTAAGGTTCACACATTGTTCTGTCAGCTCCTCAAATGTGAGATTTTGGAAATGTGTCAGCACTCCAAACTTCTCTCCCACAATTTCCAACGTGGAAAATCTTTCCTGAATGGCTGATGTTGCAGCATCAACCACTGCATTGAAAAATGTCACCTCCAGCTTCTTCAAAGCATCAATCAAGGGCTCATCAGATGCTTCATAGGAGAAGTGCCGCTTTGTGGACCTCAGCCGTTTTTGTTTTAACACAGCCTCCACATTCATTTGTTCACAGATATCTGTGGCTGCCATTTGTGCAGCCACAAAACCTGTTGCCCTGTAATTGCGGAGACCTCTCTGTGTTTTTTTTAGGAGATTTACTGCAACATCAACGTGCATGCTAGGAGACTGCATCTGCTTGCTCACATGCTGAATTTGGCACAACAGGTCATGCCACACTACTGAACAAATGGCGAAGCGGTATGACCCAACCTCCTCTGACAGAGATTGAGCCTCGACCTTTATTACAGAGTCTTTGGTGTGGTCCCTCACCTCGATCAGTGCATCTCTCACTGCAGCTGCCTGATATCTCAGGGGCTCCACACTCTTGATCTTGCTTTCCCACCTTGTATCAGACCACATCTTCAATGTGATGTTCACATGTTTTTTCAAAATGGCCCATCGTTGTGTGGAGGCTGAAAACAAGTTGTAAAGCTTCTGCAAGATGCCAAAGTAACTTGTGGCATCAATAGATCCCTTAGCAGCATCGGCCACAAGCAAATTCAGAGAATGAGCCCCACATGGAACAAACAGAGCTCTGGGATTAATTTCTAGGAGCCTGGATTGAACACCCTTGTTTTTTCCCCTCATGTTGGCCCCGTTGTCGTATGATTGTCCTCTACAGTCCATGAAAGGAACTTTTAGCTCCTCCAGTCTCTTCAGAATCAGAGATGCCAAATGTTGACCAGTGGACTCCTCTGCCTCCAAAAACCCCATGAAATGTTCCTTTATATGGGGCTTCCCCTCCAGTGACACAACCCGAATCACAACTGACAACTGTTCAGTGTGGCTGATATCTGGAGTGCAATCTAGAATTATTGAAAAAAACTTTGATTGTTTGATGTCGCTCACCATTGCTGAAATGGTCTTGCTGCTCGACAAATCAATGAGTTCGTTTTGTATGTGGTGGCCGAGGTAGCTGGTGTGACTGGAGGTCCCTTTTTGGACACGGTTAATGTGCTCTTGCATTATAGGATCAAATTGTGCCATCAGTTCAACTTCTTTCAGAAAATTGCCATTTGATGGTGAGAACAATTTTTCTGTATGTCCCCTTAGTGCCAAATTCCTAACTGCCAGAGAATGCACAATAGCAGTGAGACGTGTCAGCACCGCTCTCCATCTCAACTTCTCAGCCTCCAGAAGTGCCATCTCCTGCTTGTCAATGGTCTCCCCCTTTCTCATCCTCACTGCCAGTTCTTTCCAGATTTTCATAGAATTTAGGTGTTCTGAACTGTTGTCATGTGATGTGAGCAATGAGCTTGCATGCTTCCAGTCCGAGAGTCCCAAACTTGTTAAATTTATTTTCCTCTTGGAAAATAATGTACAACAGAAACAGAAAAGGCTGTTGTTTTTTAAGGAATAGACCAACCAACTTCTGGTTATATTTTCCCCACTAACCAATCACTTCCTGAAGTATTGATGGTGGAAACTTCTTCCGTCACTGTCGTTTCTAGGGAATACAAAGTCAGATGGTACTTGACTTGGTCCCTGGAAACCAGTTGTGTCCGAATTCTCTCAGTCAGAACTGAAGGCCAGTTAGCAGGGTCGGTGGACAGAGACTCATCCTCAGGAGGCGATTCTGCTCCAGGCCTTTCTAATAGAAAGAACAAGAGCATTACTCATTAGTATACACACCTAAGTTAGATAACACATTATTCACAGCACTTTGTTATGGTGGTGGTGTTATGGAATTATGGTGGTGAAACACCACACATACCCAGTAACCCAGACCCAGTGATAATAACATTATAATTTATAACTGTTTGCAAAATGCTTTGCAGGGATGCACACACATACACATACACACACACGCACACACTCACAGACATATGTGCACACAAACTCACCTGAAGAGTCCTGCCGGGGAGAAGTAGAAGCAAATGGGTCTTCATCCTCAGGATCAGACTGCATTTGTGGAGACATATGTGAGGCTGAGGAGGTAGATGGCTCCTCAGCCTCAATAATGGCAGAAGTAGACGGCTTCTCATCCTGGCTAGTGGCAGAGGGTGTTCCAAAATATTTCAAAAGTGCCCCTGCAAATAGTAAAATAGAACATAACAGACCAATGCATGAATAGGCTAGTACAATTAATTTAACATGTTATTAAGCACAATTTATTAAACTTTTAGAATAGGAAACAAATGAATAATACAACCTCCTTGGTTAATGGCTAATTATATACATAATAGTACACTTCAAATGACTCCGAAAGCTATATCACAAAATAGCAGTGCAATATAGCAGTGAAGAGTAGATGACATAGCTCTATACCTTTATCTTTTGCTCGTTTCTCCTCTTCTTCTTTCCTCTTTTTTCTAAACTGAGCACCTGATAGCTTTGACCTCTTCTTATCCATTTGCGGTTATTTGACAGACCTTAGTGGCTTAGTGTGAAGATTCGTTCTGTAATAAATAATATACATTTCACTATTTAACCAAACCCAGAAAAATAACATTACATATGTTAAAGTATGGGCCTTTATTCCCAATAATATTAATCTGGAAGCATTTTGCATTGTTTAGGTCTTTTATGGGAAGGTTTATGGAAAATGCAATTGATCTTTTATTATTTATTTTATTTTATTTTTTATTTTTATTTATTTCTTTATTTATTTATTCTTATTTTTATTTTTATTTTTTTTGCAGGCGCTCATGCCGCCCCTCCACAAATGCCGCCCTGTGCGGCTGCCCATATTGCCCATATGAGGAACCGCCACTGGCAAGGTGAGCTGGTGAGCCAGGAGGCACATTATCTGCCACACCATGCAGTGGTACGGCGAGACAAAACTACCACCAAACTGAGGGTAGTTTTTGATGGCTCAGCCAAGGACAAAGGTGGTGTGTCCTTGAATGACTGTTTGGATGCTGGGCCAAATTTAAATGCAGATTTATTTTCCTTGTTACTGAGATTCAGGTTTGGTAGAGTAGCATTGACTGCAGATGTGAAGCAAGCTTTTTTGCGGATAAAGTTAAAACCAGAGGTCAGAGATGCAGTAAGGTATCTGTGGGTGGATACGAAAGACTTGTTGGAAAATGAACCTAAGGTTCAAGCATATAGAATGAAGTCAGTGTTGTTTGGCCTCAGCTCTAGTCCATTTCTGTTGGCAGCTACTATGCAGTACCATTTTAAGAAATATTCTGAAGTCTATCCTAACACTATTGAACACATAAGGAAAAATTTTTATGTTGATGATTTGCTATGTTCCGTGGATAATACAGAAATGGCTAAACAGATATTCATGGAGGCTAGAGCTATAATGAGGGAGGCTGGCATGGAGCTCAGAAAATGGCAGACCAATCATTCGCAATTACAAGAGTTTATGAGTCATTCCTTTGTAGTACCTGATGCAGCAGAAAGTATTGAGGATTCTGGTATTAAGGAGTTGTGGGCAATAGACGCAAAGGTGCTAGGCATCGTTTGGCAGCAAGATGATGATTTGTTTACCTTCAATGGGAAATCTTTAGTAGAGCTGGCCGAGAATGAGACAAGGTGGACAAAACGTACAGCTCTTAGTTTGGCTTCGAAGGTCTTTGATCCTCTTGGATTCCTGGCTCCATTTGTGATAAAGTCAAAAATTTGGTTTCAGAGCCTCTGGGAAATTGGACTTGGTTGGGACCAAGAGTTACCTGATCATATGGTGGTAAGGTGGAAATATTGGTTCAAAGAATTGGCACATCTTGGAGACATTGAAATCCCAAGATGGTACTTTGGAGAGTTGAACAATAGTCCAGACAATTTGGAGCTGCACATCTTTTGTGATGCAAGTGAGGAAGCCTATGCAACTTGTATTTATATAAAAGGCGCATTGCAAGAAGAAGTAAGTTGCAGGTTGGTTGCTGCAAAGAGTAGAGTAGCACCTTTGAAAAGGCTTTCTGTTCCAAGGTTGGAATTGATGGGTGCCGTTATTGCTAGTCGGCTTGCAATTACAGTGCGAAAGTCTTTGGCCCTCTATGAAATTCCAAGCTATTATTGGACGGACTCCACTATAGTTTGGCACTGGTTAAGAAGTCAGGCAAGGAAATGGAAACCATTTGTTGCCAATAGGGTGGAGGAAATTCAAGCGCACACAGATCCCAAGCAATGGAAGCATTGTCCAGGCATCCAAAACCCCGCTGATTTACCAACACGAGGAATTTCGGTGAAAGATCTTTCACAATCAAGTTTGTGGTGGAATGGGCCAGAGTGGCTAAAACTTGGAAGTGAAAACTGGCCTTCTAATCAGCCTATTGTAGGAGAATGCCAGGCTGAAGAAGCATGGGTGAGTGAGGTGAGAAAATGCGCTGTGAACAGTTGTCAAGTTATGCAGCAGGACCCCATATTGAGGCTTGAGGACATTAGCAGTCTGAAAAGATTGTTAAGAGTGACAGCATGGATATATAGATTTACCAACAACATTAAGGGAGAAACAAGAAGGGAAGGAATTCTGAACAGTAATGAGATTCAGCAAGCCAGGAAATACTGGGTGGTATATATGCAGAAGAAAAAATTTGGTGAAGAGAGAGAATTGCTCACCAGCCATCCATTACAGGTTCTACCAACACATTCTGCGCTCAAGGGTTTGGATGTGTTTTTGGATCAGGATTTATTGAGAGTAGGAGGTAGACTACAGTTTTCTGGGCTTCCAGAGGAGAAAAGACATCCAATTTTGCTACCTTCTGGGGGGCACTTTGTGGACCTTTTGATCCTGGATACTCATCATAAGCTGTTACATGCTGGAGTTAGAGAAGTGATAATAGAGATTAGACAACAATTTTGGATTCTCAAAATTAGACAAGTAGTGAAAAAGGTCTTGCATAAATGTGTGGTTTGCAAGCGTTGGAGTGCAAAGCCTTATTATGAAAAGGTGGCTCCACTTCCAAGAGAACGGTGTGTCTATACTGCCCCATTTGATGTAGTGGGAGTAGACTTTGCAGGGCCAGTCTATGTGTATGAGCGAGGGGAGTCTAACAAAGGTTATATATGTCTTTTCACCTGTGCTACCACCAGAGCAATCCATTTGGAGTTGGTAAGCAACTTAAGTAGTGATGTATTTCTTTTGGCCTTTAAACGGTTTGTGAACAGAAGGGGTTTCCCAAATAAAATCATATCGGATAATGCAAAAACCTTCAAAAAGGCTGCAAAGGAACTCCAAGAAATTTGGTCCTTGCTAAAAGAGGAAGGATTCCAATCCTACTTTTCACACCAAGGGGTACAGTGGGAGTTTATTGTTGAGAGAGCACCATGGTGGGGAGGATTTTGGGAAAGGCTAGTGAGAAGTGTAAAGTGTCCATTAAAGAAACTTTTAGCTAATGCTCATTTGAGCAAAGAAGAATTCTCTACTGTTTTATGTGAAGTAGAAGCAATGGTGAACAGTAGGCCTATCACTTTTGTTTACAACAGTAGGCAGGATGCAGAGCCATTGACACCAAATCATTTTCTTTGTGGTAAACGATTAACATCAAACCCCAGTGTGCCAGAAGACTTGCAGCCCATCCAGAGCACTCAAGGAGAGTTAACCAGACGGTTCAGGTACCTTGAAGAGCTACAAGATCAGTTATGGAAGAGGTGGCAGATGGAATACTTGCCAGAACTCAATTATTACCCATCAGGCAAGGTAAAGGGCTCCAATGCAAATTGTATCAAGGTGGGAGAAGTGGTAATGATTGGGGATGAAAGACCAAGGCAATGCTGGAAGCTTGGCATAATTGAAGAGTTGTTTGTTGGCAAAGACAATTTAGTTAGGTCTGCACTGGTAAAGACTTCAGGAGGAAAGTTAAAGAGACCTATACAAAAACTCTATGCTTTAGAAATCAGCAAAAACACAGATAGTCAAGATGAAACATTTGAGTTACAGCCTCATGAAGAAGGCTTGGCTAACCTTGCAGAAGGTAATGACAACAATGCCTCTTCGGTGGGGAGTGTTAGAAAATCTAGAAGAGGAAGAACCATTGTTGTCCCAAGGCGATACGATGACTAAGCTGATTGATGCAGCATTGCTTGTATATATATTAAGTTAAGGTGTGTATATATATCCATCTCATAATTGTAAGGTTAGTGAAAAATTAAATTAATTTAGAGCTAGCATTTTTGAGCTCTTGTGGCATCATTGTTTGGTCACACTGTTGGCATCATTTTGAGACGCTGCGCGTCTTTCTACTCGTTTGTGGAAGGTCGTACGTAAAGGTGTGGTTTGATAGAGAGCTCTCTTGCAATTCAGTTTGGTTGTTTAGATACATGATTGTTGCATCGTGCAATAGTCCAGGTTGCGTTGTTGTTGCAAGGTTCATAAAGAAGACCACAAATAGTACCCTTTTGTTTACCTTTTAAGTTCATGTAATTTAAGGTCTAAGGTAGGCCCGCATCGAGTCAGCAACCCTGAGGTTACCCTGAGGTAGGACCTAATAGGATCTCAAATCCGTAAGTTTTAATTTAGCTTAACTTGGGCTTTAGGTAGAACTTGCCCTTTAGAATTTGGCCGTTCACGGCTCAGCTGGGATTTCGAACCCGACAAATAAATAAAATAACAACAAGTAAACTTTCGCTATGTTCCAACTAAACAAAATCCAGCAGACTTTCTGACCAGAGGTTTATCCTACAAGTTGTTGAAGTCAAACAAAACTTGGTTTATGGGACCTAAGTGGCTCTGTAATACAGACCAATGGCCTGTGGAACAAGTTAACTTGACATTAAATTTAATCTTTTCAAATGAAAAGGTTGAACCAATCACTAATTATGAACGTTATTCTGACTTCAGTAAACTTGTCAGGGTCACAGCCTACTGTTTGAGGTTTGCTCACAACTGTTTAACTACAATTAACAAACAGCTAAATAAAAACAATCATAATTATACAGAAGTTGCAACCAAATACTGGATAGGCCATGCACAACAAAAAGAGTACAATAAAGAGTTAGAATTCTTAACTAATGGGAAACAAACAAAAGAACCTGTACCATCAGTAGTTGTGGATCTAAACTTGTTCAGAGATGAGGAAGGCCTTCTAAGGTGTAAAGGGAGATTAGACAAATCAAAACTGTCATACAAAAGCAAACATCCAATCCTTTTACCTAGATTTAGCTAGTTGACAACATTAATCATCAGAAAAACACACAATGATGTATATCATATGGGGGTACCACAGACACTAACTACATTAAGAAAAACTTATTGGATACCCAAGGGAAGGATCACTGTTAAAACAGTCCTGAGTGAGTGTGTCACATGTAGGCGTATTCATGCTAGGCCCTATAGGAAACCAAATCCTCCTGCTTTGCCAGAGGAGAGAGTTACTCTCAACAGACCCTTTGAGACTGTAGGCATTGACTATACAGGAGCATTGACTGTAGGGGTGGTTGACACTGAACAAAAAATGTACATTGTACTGTTTACATATGCTGCCTCACGAGCTGTTTATTTGGATGTTGTGGAGGACCTTACAGCAGAATCTTTTGTTGCTGTCTTTAAGAGATTCTGTGCACGACATTCAGTACCCAAGACAGTTTGGACTGACAATGCTACATATTTCAAGGCTGGTGAACAAGTCATCCACGACTTGTTAAGCGATGAACTCACACAATTATATATACAAAATTCAAACATAAAGTGGAAGTATATTCCGGTTGCCTCTCCTTGGTATGGTTCTATCTGGGAGAGGAATATACAAACAGTAAAGAATTGCTTGAAGAAAGCAATTGGCAAAAAACAGATACACTTATTTGGTTGCTCACTCTCCTGGCTGAGATTGAGAACATCATCAACAATAGACCACTCACTTATGTGAGTGACAACATTAATGACCCGGAACCATTAACTCCAAATCATTTATTCGGGGAGAACAAGTTAGTCTCCTGCCGGACTACAATATAGACTCTTCAGAAGACCCAAACTGGACTCAACGACATGATGAGCTCCAGACTAAGTTACAACATTTGACTAGAGTTAAAGCTCATTTCATTAAACAGTGGAAAACTGAGTACTTGATAGGTCTAAGGGAGAGACATAAACAAATGACTAAGAAGGATTGGTCTGACACAATTAAGGTAGGGGACCTTGTTCTCATACATGACAGTACTCCAAGACAATACTGGCCTCTGGCTAGAGTTTCAGAACTCAGACCAGGGGCAGACGGGGTAACAAGAGTGGTCAAATTAAGGACTTCAACGGGTGACACAACAAGAGACATTTCTCTTTTGTACCCTTTAGAGTCTGGACCCAAAACAATGGACTTTGCAGAACCTTCTCCACTGACAGTAACAACTGGAGACACTGAACTTCCAGTAACTATTCCTTTGACAGTAGGAGTGGTAACGCATCCTACTACAACATTGACAGACACAAGACCTCAGCGACAAACAGCATTAAAGGCGCGACTATTTTTACAACAAAAAATAGATGCTGGGGAATTGTAATTTTATCTTCTAACTTTCACTTTTTCTTTTCTTATGGTAAAGACCATAGATAGTTTCATCCTATGTATGTATATTTTCTCTTCTAATTAAATGCTACACCTTCTCCATGAGAAGGTGAGGATAGGCACTGTTAATCAGATTAACAGGCATTTACAGTCAAATAGTTAGCTAGTCTACACTCAGACATAAAAATTGGTGACAATGACACCAAAATTTTTATCTCCCGGGGCCCCCAGTATATGGAAAACTGATGAGTGGGTAGTTGGGAGGTAACGAAAATGGTTCACTGAGTAGGTAGGTAGTTAATCTAACAATTATTAAATTCCTTTTATGTCAATAACTGGGTGGATGAAACCAATTGGTTGCTCACCAGAGTTATTCTCCACACTAGTATATTTATACTGTGTGACAAGAGCGTGCTCGGTAATAGATATACATTACCGATCAACCAACCGAAAAAAACCAACGACGCTGGTGGAAAAAGCCCCGCTAAAAGGAGAACAAAGAGGAACGAAAACGAAAACGGGGCGAGAGACGGAACTGGAGAAGGGAGATGAACAGACAAGAAAAAGATCCCCACCAGCAAGTACGCTCTCGACAATTATACAGAAGAAAAGAGACTCTCTAATAACTAGCAGTAAGTGACTAATTGTGTTTTTAGCCCAGTTAGATCTTCTAACTTCTAACTTAGAAGACTCATTAAATTAAGCTGGGTCAGACAACTTAGGCCTACATTGTGGCCTAAGACCCAGCATCAACTCATAGCTTAACAAAGGTGAAGGTAGATTGCCCTAACCTAGTTTGGTGAGGAATCCTACTGTGGACCTCAATTTATCTGCCCGCTCTGGACCATTTCCGGAATCTCTAGGCTGACCCCTACAGGCTAGATTAATCTACTCTATAGTTAGACTGGAGAAATAAGGGGTGGGTTAATTGTGGACCAATTCATACAGAGCATTTTTCACATTGGTGGTCCGTGTGTGGGGAATTTACAAACCTTAACCTTACTTAACAAAAAAATTGCAGAATTAGGCTAAATGGTCTAGCCTAAGCCTAACCTAATCAAGCCTAATTAGGTCTACAACCTAGGGCCTAACTAGGAAACATTTACATTTAAGGAGTCTCATTCTCTTATAAGCTTAGACCTGAGTGACACATAAGTACTTGGGGGGGATTAAACCAAATTTAAACTTGACTGTTTTGTCTGTGCTCTCTCTTCTCTGGTAATTTCTTCTTGTCCTCTATTTCATTACGATCCCCAGTTAAACAATTTTAACTTAAACATGGACAGTGCGGAATTGAAAAAGTTAAAAAAGAAAAGGGGGGCAAAGTTGGGAGCTGTTACAAAGGCTGTGAACACTTTTAACAATATTACACAACCAGGTAAGGAAGATTTAGAGTGTGTAATTCTTAAATTGGAAACTAAAAAGAAGGAAATAATAGCCATTGATGAGAGTATTTCAGAGTTAGTTGAATCCGAAATGGCTGAAGAACAATTGATAGACCTTTACCCTGATAATGATGATCAGGTAATCTCAATTGAACAGCAAATAAGGAGACTACGGTCTCGTTTGACTGACTTAACACCAAATAAACCTAATTCTGATTTTAATCAAAGTAGAGCTACTAACCTTCAACAAAATTTAAGTGGCATGCTAAATCCTGAGTCACAAGAATTGAGGGCTCAGTTACCCATTTTGCTAGTACCAACATTTGAAGGGGACACGGTACAATTCCCATCTTTCATTGACAAATTTGAGAGTTTAATAGGTAATAAACCTTATATTTCAACTGTTGAAAAGTTTAGCTACTTAACTAGTTTCCTTAAAGGCCCAGCCTATAACCTGATAGCCTATTTACCAGCCGTAGGGAATTCATATGAAGTAGCTATTTATCTCTTAAAACGTAATTACATTAATAAAGATGAGATTGTATATGAATTATCTCAACAAATTTTTGATTTTGCACCCATAAAAGATAACCATAGTGATATGGAAAATTTTTATACAAAATTAGAAGCTATTATAGGACAACTGGTTAGCAATGAGATAGATATTAAAGCTTCATCTTGGATTATACAAGGCATAGTTCTTAGGTGCCTTCCTTTGAGGGTTAAAGATATTTTAATTCTAGACGGGAGAAAATTATCCTAATCTTGAAGATATAAGAAAACACTTTCCCAATATCCTAACTAATTACAAATTGAGAAATATTCCAACACAAAATAAGACCCAGACTATGGATAAACCAAAGACTCTTCCCAGAGACCAACTAGCTACAGCCAAACAGACAAACTTGATACTGTAGAATCAAATGTGACCAACTGTAATACACGAACACCTACATCACAGAACTTTAATGTAACTGCTGCCTCAACTTACACACTACATTGCAAATTTTGTGCAAGTAATGAACACAGTAGTACTGGGTGTGACAAATATTCAGACTTTAACCAAAGAGCTAAAAGATGTGAACAGTTGAACCTATGTAAAAAGTGTACTGGCCAGGGACATTATAAGAAAGACTGTAAATCTAGGTTAAGATTCAAGTGTAAGTTTTGTAAAAGTTTACGACATGTCTCATCAATGTGTGATTCATCAAAGTGTCCAAACAATAGTACTCAAACTCAAAAGATACCTCCACCAAACAAAGGTAATCAAGAAAATGCCACTTTCATGGGACATTCTGTTTGCTCAAACAACGTAACAAGAAACACTGAGATTCTTTTACCAACTATTACTTTGGACTTAGTGAATAGTGAGGGTAGCACCACTCCAGTGAGATGTCTTATAGACTGTTGTTCTCAACAAACATTTGCTTCGCAAAATGTAGTTAATAAATTGGGTTTGACACCAAACCCGAATGAACAAAACCTCAATATTGCATCCTTTGTTAAGGATAACTCAGACAAAAATAGCTATAAGATAATTGACCTGGAACTACATTTAGAAAATAAATTAGAGAAAATTGAAGCAGTTATTATTTCTAAAGTAGGACAAAACAAACTGGTTATACCCAAACTAGAACAAACCATAAATCATTTGGGAAAACACTACAAAATAGCTGATAGACATATCACTAACAACACAGTAGCTAACATTGAAATGTTAATGGGGCAGATTATATTAATCTTATTCATAAGGGCATAGTGGAGATAGGTAATGGTATAGCTATTCAGACTCCATCAGGGATAGCCCCTTTGGGTGACCTATCCAAATACAACCTAGACCTAAACCAAAATAGTTCATGACCAACAAATACTATGTGCCTCAACTCAGTCCTACATAACACCTGTAAGAATAGCAACACTTTGAATAATATTATCTCAACTGAGAACATTAATTCATCATTATCAAATGAAACTTTGGATGAGGCAATTCAAACTTTATGGTTGCTAGAATCTGTGGGTATACATGACACAAATCAAACTTCAGAAGATCAATTAATGGTAGAAAGATTTGAAGACACCATTCAGTGCAAAGACAATAGTTATTTTATTGAGTTACCTTGGAAAATAAATTGTCCAACTTTAAGAGATAATCTCAAAGTAGCTAAAGGACATTTATATAAAGTAATGAAAAAACTCAAACAAGATAATAATATTCAAACATATAATTGTCTTCAAGAACAGCTACAGAAAGGCTTCATTGAAGAAGTAACAAATAACCCTTTTAAAAAAGATGGTTGTCATTATTTAACCCACAGGGGGGTCTATCGACAAGATGCCCCAACACAAAACTCAGAGTAGTATATAACTGTAGCCTCAAAGACAGTGATAAACACAGTTTGAATGATTGCCTGATTGAGGGTCCTAATCTCATTTCTGACCTTGTGAAGATCTTACTGAGGTTCAGGTTAGATAAATATGCCGTACAAAGTGACATTTCAAAGGCATTTTTGAGAATAAATCTTAAAAATGAATATGATAAGAACCAACTTAGGTTCTTATGGTTCAAGGATCCATTTGATTTGAATAAAGGGTTCATAACCTATAGATTTAATGTTGTGTTGTTTGGAGCCAATTGCTCACCTAGCCTATTAGCATTGACAATTGGACATCATTTGAACCAGTTTAATAACTCTTTAACATTGAACTTCCTTAAGGAACATTTTACGTAGACAATCTAATAGGCTCAACAACAACAAAATCTGAATTATCTGAAGTCTATGAACACTCTCAAAACATTATGCAACAAGGTAACTTTGAACTTAGAGAGTGGATTTCAAATGATGAGGATTTAAACAAAAGATTTTATAGGATAATGGTCTTACTGAGCCATCAGACAGAGTTAAAACTTTAGGTATGAACTGGTATTTGGATGCAACTTCTAACAGTCATGATTCAATCTGTACTAAAGGTTTCAAACTTGATGAGGAAGCAAATACTAAAAGACAAATATTATCAGAGGCTTCCAAAATTTTTGATCCCATGGGTCTATTCCTGCCTTCAACAATAAAATCAAAGATTCTCCTCCAAGAATTTGGAGGACAAATGTTGGGTGGGATGATCCAATAACAAATGAAAATCAAAAATCTTGGAAGAAGTTAGCTGCTGATTTAACAAAAGTGCAGAACATTAAAATTCAAAGGTGCTGTGGGTTTAGGGATAAGCCCCAGAGACTTCATGTGTTTGCTGATGCAAGCACACAAGCTTATGGGTGCTGTGCGTATCTTGTAAGTCCTACAGAAAGTCATCTAATTTATGCAAAAGGGAAAGTTGCACCTCTCAAACCTACCCGAACCATACCTCAATTGGAACTATTGGCTGCTGCATTAGCCATTAAAACCATTTCATTGCTTAAGGATGCTTACCATGATGTGAACATAACTCATATCCACATCTGGCTTGACAGTCAGATTTGTCTTGCCTGGATACGGAATGATAGCATTAATAGTAAGAATATCTTTGTAAGAAATAGGCTAAAAGAAATAGCTGAAGCTAATGAAAGCCTACAAGTAAACTTTCACTATGTTCCAACTAAACAAAATCCAGCAGACTTTCTGACCAGAGGTTTATCCTACAAGTTGTTGAAGTCAAACAAAACTTGGTTTATGGGACCTAAGTGGCTCTGTAATACAGACCAATGGCCTGTGGAACAAGTTAACTTGACATTAAATTTAATCTTTTCAAATGAAAAGGTTGAACCAATCACTAATTATGAACGTTATTCTGACTTCAGTAAACTTGTCAGGGTCACAGCCTACTGTTTGAGGTTTGCTCACAACTGTTTAACTACAATTAACAAACAGCTAAATAAAAACAATCATAATTATACAGAAGTTGCAACCAAATACTGGATAGGCCATGCACAACAAAAAGAGTACAATAAAGAGTTAGAATTCTTACTAATGGGAAACAAACAAAAGAACCTGTACCATCAGTAGTTGTGGATCTAAACTTGTTCAGAGATGAGGAAGGCCTTCTAAGGTGTAAAGGGAGATTAGACAAATCAAAACTGTCATACAAAAGCAAACATCCAATCCTTTTACCTAGATTTAGCTATTTGACAACATTAATCATCAGAAAAACACACAATGATGTATATCATATGGGGGTACCACAGACACTAACTACATTAAGAAAAACTTATTGGATACCCAAGGGAAGGATCACTGTTAAAACAGTCCTGAGTGAGTGTGTCACATGTAGGCGTATTCATGCTAGGCCCTATAGGAAACCAAATCCTCCTGCTTTGCCAGAGGAGAGAGTTACTCTCAACAGACCCTTTGAGACTGTAGGCATTGACTATACAGGAGCATTGACTGTAGGGGTGGTTGACACTGAACAAAAAATGTACATTGTACTGTTTACATGTGCTGCCTCACGAGCTGTTTATTGGATGTTGTGGAGGACCTTACAGCAGAATCTTTTGTTGCTGTCTTTAAGAGATTCTGTGCACGACATTCAGTACCCAAGACAGTTTGGACTGACAATGCTACATATTTCAAGGCTGGTGAACAAGTCATCCACGACTTGTTAAGCGATGAACTCACACAATTATATATACAAAATTCAAACATAAAGTGGAAGTATATTCCGGTTGCCTCTCCTTGGTATGGTTCTATCTGGGAGAGGAATATACAAACAGTAAAGAATTGCTTGAAGAAAGCAATTGGCAAAAAACAGATACACTTATTTGGTTGCTCACTCTCCTGGCTGAGATTGAGAACATCATCAACAATAGACCACTCACTTATGTGAGTGACAACATTAATGACCCGGAACCATTAACTCCAAATCATTTGATTCGGGGAGAACAAGTTAGTCTCCTGCCGGACTACAATATAGACTCTTCAGAAGACCCAAACTGGACTCAACGACATGATGAGCTCCAGACTAAGTTACAACATTTACTAGAGTTAAAGCTCATTTCATTAAACAGTGGAAAACTGAGTACTTGATGGGTCTAAGGGAGAGACATAAACAAATGACTAAGAAGGATTGGTCTGACACAATTAAGGTAGGGGACCTTGTTCTCATACATGACAGTACTCCAAGACAATACTGGCCTCTGGCTAGAGTTTCAGAACTCAGACCAGGGGCAGACGGGGTAACAAGAGTGGTCAAATTAAGGACTTCAACGGGTGACACAACAAGAGACATTTCTCTTTTGTACCCTTTAGAGTCTGGACCCAAAACAATGGACTTTGGAGAACCTTCTCCACTGACAGTAACAACTGGAGACACTGAACTTCCAGTAACTATTCCTTTGACAGTAGGAGTGGTAACGCATCCTACTACAACATTGACAGACACAAGACCTCAGCGACAAACAGCATTAAAGGCGCGACTATTTTTACAACAAAAAATAGATGCTGGGGAATTGTAATTTTATCTTCTAACTTTCACTTTTTCTTTTCTTATGGTAAAGACCATAGACAGTTTCATCCTATGGATGTATATTTTCTCTTCTAATTAAATGCTACACCTTCTCCATGAGAAGGTGAGGATAGGCACTGTTAATCAGATTAACAGGCATTTACAGTCAAATAGTTAGCTAGTCTACACTCAGACATAAAAATTGGTGACAATGACACCAAATTTTTATCTCCCGGGGCCCCCAGTATATGGAAAACTGATGAGTGGGTAGTTGGGAGGTAACGAAAATGGTTCACTGAGTAGGTAGGTAGTTAATCTAACAATTATTAAATTCCTTTTATGTCAATAACTGGGTGGATGAAACCAATTGGTTGCTCACCAGAGTTATTCTCCACACTAGTATATTTATACTGTGTGACAAGAGCGTGCTCGGTAATAGATATACATTACCGATCAACCAACCGAAAAAAACCAAGACGACGCTGGTGGAAAAAGCCCCGCTAAAAGGAGAACAAAGAGGAACGAAAACGAAGAACGGGGCGAGAGGACGGAACTGGAGAAGGGAGAGAACAGACAAGAAAAAGATCCCCACCAGCAAGTACGCTCTCGACAATTATACAGAAGGAGAAAAGAGACTCTCTAATAACTAGCAGTAAGTGACTAATTGTGTTTTTAGCCCAGTTAGATCTTCTAACTTCTAACTTAGAAGACTCATTAAATTAAGCTGGGTCAGACAACTTAGGCCTACATTGTGGCCTAAGACCCAGCATCAACTCATAGCTTAACAAAGGTGAAGGTAGATTGCCCTAACCTAGTTTGGTGAGGAATCCTACTGTGGACCTCAATTTATCTGCCCGCTCTGGACCATTTCCGGAATCTCTAGGCTGACCCCTACAGGCTAGACTTAATCTACTCTATAGTTAGACTGGAGAAATAAGGGGTGGGTTAATTGTGGACCAATTCATACAGAGCATTTTTCACATTGGTGGTCCGTGTGTGGGGAATTTACAAACCTTAACCTTACTTAACAAAAATTGCAGAATTAGGCTAAATGGTCTAGCCTAAGCCTAACCTAATCAAGCCTAATTAGGTCTACAACCTAGGGCCTAACTAGGAAACATTTACATTTAAGGAGTCTCATTCTCTTATAAGCTTAGACCTGAGTGACACATAAGTACTTGGGGGGGATTAAACCAAATTTAAACTTGACTGTTTTGTCTGTGCTCTCTCTCTCTGGTAATTTCTTCTTGTCCTCTATTTCATTACGATCCCCAGTTAAACAATTTTGACTTAAACATGGACAGTGCGGAATTGAAAAAGTTAAAAAAGAAAAGGGGGGCAAAGTTGGGAGCTGTTACAAAGGCTGTGAACACTTTTAACAATATTACACAACCAGGTAAGGAAGATTTAGAGTGTGTAATTCTTAAATTGGAAACTAAAAAGAAGGAAATAATAGCCATTGATGAGAGTATTTCAGAGTTAGTTGAATCCGAAATGGCTGAAGAACAATTGATAGACCTTTACGCTGATAATGATGATCAGGTAATCTCAATTGAACAGCAAATAAGGAGACTACGGTCTCGTTTGACTGACTTAACACCAAATAAACCTAATTCTGATTTTAATCAAAGTAGAGCTAACCTTCAACAAAATTTAAGTGGCATGCTAAATCCTGAGTCACAAGAATTGAGGGCTCAGTTACCCATTTTGCTAGTACCAACATTTGAAGGGGACACGGTACAATTCCCATCTTTCATTGACAAATTTGAGAGTTTAATAGGTAATAAACCTATATTTCAACTGTTGAAAAGTTTAGCTACTTAACTAGTTTCCTTAAAGGCCCAGCCTATAACCTGATAGCCTATTTACCAGCCGTAGGGAATTCATATGAAGTAGCTATTGATCTCTTAAAACGTAATTACATTAATAAAGATGAGATTGTATATGAATTATCTCAACAAATTTTTGATTTTGCACCCATAAAAGATAACCATAGTGATATGGAAAATTTTTATACAAAATTAGAAGCTATTATAGGACAACTGGTTAGCAATGAGATAGATATTAAAGCTTCATCTTGGATTATACAAGGCATAGTTCTTAGGTGCCTTCCTTTGAGGGTTAAAGATATTTTAGTTCTAAAGACGGGAGAAAATTATCCTAATCTTGAAGATATCAGAAAACACTTTCCCAATATCCTAACTAATTACAAATTGAGAAATATTCCAACACAAAATAAGACCCAGACTATGGATAAACCAAAGACTGTTCCCAGAGACCAACTAGCTACAGCCAAACAGACAAAACTTGATACTGTAGAATCAAATGTGACCAACTGTAATACACGAACACCTACATTACAGAACTTAATGTAACTGCTGCCTCAACTTACACACCACATTGCAAATTTTGTGCAAGTAATGAACACAGTAGTACTGGTGTGACAAATATTCAGACTTTAACCAAAGAGCTAAAAGATGTGAACAGTTGAACCTATGTAAAAAGTGTACTGGCCAGGGACATTATAAGAAAGACTGTAAATCTAGGTTAAGATTCAAGTGTAAGTTTTGTAAAAGTTTACGACATGTCTCATCAATGTGTGATTCACCAAAGTGTCCAAACAATAGTACTCAAACTCAAAAGATACCTCCACCAAACAAAGGTAATCAAGAAAATGCCACTTTCATGGGACATTCTGTTTGTCAAACAACGTAACAAGAAACACTGAGATTCTTTTACCAACTATTACTTTGGACTTAGTGAATAGTGAGGGTAGCACCACTCCAGTGAGATGTCTTATAGACTGTTGTTCTCAACAAACATTTGTTTCGCAAAATGTAGTTAATAAATTGGGTTTGACACCAAACCCGAATGAACAAAACTCAATATTGCATCCTTTGTTAAGGATAACTCGGACAAAAATAGCTATAAGACAATTGACCTGGAACTACATTTAGAAAATAAATTAGAGAAAATTGAAGCAGTTATTATTTCTAAAGTAGGACAAAACAAACTGGTTATACCCAAACTAGAACAAACCATAAATCATTTGGGAAAACACTACAAAATAGCTGATAGACATATCACTAACAACACAGTAGCTAACATTGAAATGTTAATAGGGGCAGATTATATTAATCTTATTCATAAGGGCATAGTAAGATAGGTAATGGTATAGCTATTCAGACTCCATCAGGGATAGCCCCTTTGGTGACCTATCCAAATACAACCTAGACCTAAACCAAAATAGTTCATGACCAACAAATACTATGTGCCTCAACTCAGTCCTACATAACACCTGTAAATAGAATAGCAACACTTTGAATAATATTATCTCAACTGAGAACATTAATTCATCATTATCAAATGAAACTTTGGATGAGGCAATTCAAACTTTATGGTTGCTAGAATCTGTGGGTATACATGACACAAATCAAACTTCAGAAGATCAGTTAATGGTAGAAAGATTGAAGACACCATTCAGTGCAAAGACAATAGTTATTTTATTGAGTTACCTTGGAAATAAATTGTCCAACTTTAAGAGATAATCTCAAAGTAGCTAAAGGACATTTATATAAAGTAATGAAAAAACTCAAACAAGATAATAATATTCAAAATATAATGATGTCTTCAAAGAACAGCTACAGAAAGGCTTCATTGAAGAAGTAACAAATAACCCTTTTAAAAAAGATGGTTGTCATTATTTAACCCACAGGGGGTTTATCGACAAGATGCCCCAACAACAAAACTCAGAGTAGTATATAACTGTAGCCTCAAAGACAGTGATAAACACAGTTTGAATGATTGCCTGATTGAGGGTCCTAATCTCATTTCTGACCTTGTGAAGATCTTACTGAGGTTCAGGTTAGATAAATATGCCGTACAAAGTGACATTTCAAAGGCATTTTTGAGAATAAATCTTAAAAATGAATATGATAAGAACCAACTTAGGTTCTTATGGTTCAAGGATCCATTTGATTTGAATAAAGGGTTCATAACCTATAGATTTAATGTTGTGTTGTTTGGAGCCAATTGCTCACCTAGCCTATTAGCATTGACAATTGGACATCATTTGAACCAGTTTAATAACTCTTTAACATTGAACTTCCTTAAGGAACATTTTTACGTAGACAATCTAATAGGCTCAACAACAACAAAATCTGAATTATCTGAAGTCTATGAACACTCTCAAAACATTATGCAACAAGGTAACTTTGAACTTAGAGAGTGGATTTCAAATGATGAGGATTTAAACAAAAAGATTTTAAAGGATAATAATGGTCTTACTGAGCCATCAGACAGAGTTAAAACTTTAGGTATGAACTGGTATTTGGATGCAACTTCTAACAGTCATGATTCAATCTGTACTAAAGGTTTTAAACTTGATGAGGAAGCAAATACTAAAAGACAAATATTATCAGAGGCTTCCAAAATTTTTGATCCTATGGGTCTATTCCTGCCTTCAACAATAAAATCAAAGATTCTCCTCCAAGAAATTTGGAGGACAAATGTTGGGTGGGATGATCCAATAACAAATGAAAATCAAAAATCTTGGAAGAAGTTAGCTGCTGATTTAACAAAAGTGCAGAACATTAAAATTCAAAGGTGCTGTGGGTTTAGGGATAAGCCCCAGAGACTTCATGTGTTTGCTGATGCAAGCACACAAGCTTATGGGTGCTGTGCGTATCTTGTAAGTCCTACAGAAAGTCATCTAATTTATGCAAAAGGGAAAGTTGCACCTCTCAAACCTACCCGAACCATACCTCATCAATTGGAACTATTGGCTGCTGCATTAGCCATTAAAACCATTTCATTGCTTAAGGATGCTTACCATGATGTGAACATAACTGATATCCACATCTGGCTTGACAGTCAGATTTGTCTTGCCTGGATACGGAATGATAGCATTAATAGTAAGAATATCTTTGTAAGAAATAGGCTAAAAGAAATAGCTGAAGCTAATGAAAGCCTACAAGTAAACTTTCACTATGTTCCAACTAAACAAAATCCAGCAGACTTTCTGACCAGAGGTTTATCCTACAAGTTGTTGAAGTCAAACAAAACTTGGTTTATGGGACCTAAGTGGCTCTGTAATACAGACCAATGGCCTGTGGAACAAGTTAACTTGACATTAAATTTAATCTTTTCAAATGAAAAGGTTGAACCAATCACTAATTATGAACGTTATTCTGATTTCAGTAAACTTGTCAGGGTCACAGCCTACTGTTTGAGGTTTGCTCACAACTGTTTAACTACAATTAACAAACAGCTAAATAAAAACAATCATAATTATACAGAAGTTGCAACCAAATACTGGATAGGCCATGCACAACAAAAAGAGTACAATAAAGAGTTAGAATTCTTGACTAATGGGAAACAAACAAAAGAACCTGTACCATCAGTAGTTGTGGATCTAAACTTGTTCAGAGATGAGGAAGGCCTTCTAAGGTGTAAAGGGAGATTAGACAAATCAAAACTGTCATACAAAAGCAAACATCCAATCCTTTTACCTAGATTTAGCTATTTGACAACATTAATCATCAGAAAAACACACAATGATGTATATCATATGGGGGTACCACAGACACTAACTACATTAAGAAAAACTTATTGGATACCCAAGGGAAGGATCACTGTTAAAACAGTCCTGAGTGAGTGTGTCACATGTAGGCGTATTCATGCTAGGCCCTATAGGAAACCAAATCCTCCTGCTTTGCCAGAGGAGAGAGTTACTCTCAACAGACCCTTTGAGACTGTAGGCATTGACTATACAGGAGCATTGACTGTAGGGGTGGTTGACACTGAACAAAAAATGTACATTGTACTGTTTACATGTGCTGCCTCACGAGCTGTTTATCTGGATGTTGTGGAGGACCTTACAGCAGAATCTTTTGTTGCTGTCTTTAAGAGATTCTGTGCACGACATTCAGTACCCAAGACAGTTTGGACTGACAATGCTACATATTTCAAGGCTGGTGAACAAGTCATCCACGACTTGTTAAGCGATGAACTCACACAATTATATATACAAAATTCAAACATAAAGTGGAAGTATATTCCGGTTGCCTCTCCTTGGTATGGTTCTATCTGGGAGAGGAATATACAAACAGTAAAGAATTGCTTGAAGAAAGCAATTGGCAAAAAACAGATACACTTATTTGAGTTGCTCACTCTCCTGGCTGAGATTGAGAACATCATCAACAATAGACCACTCACTTATGTGAGTGACAACATTAATGACCCGGAACCATTAACTCCAAATCATTTGATTCGGGGAGAACAAGTTAGTCTCCTGCCGGACTACAATATAGACTCTTCAGAAGACCCAAACTGGACTCAACGACATGATGAGCTCCAGACTAAGTTACAACATTTAACTAGAGTTAAAGCTCATTTCATTAAACAGTGGAAAACTGAGTACTTGATGGGTCTAAGGGAGAGACATAAACAAATGACTAAGAAGGATTGGTCTGACACAATTAAGGTAGGGGACCTTGTTCTCATACATGACAGTACTCCAAGACAATACTGGCCTCTGGCTAGAGTTTCAGAACTCAGACCAGGGGCAGACGGGGTAACAAGAGTGGTCAAATTAAGGACTTCAACGGGTGACACAACAAGAGACATTTCTCTTTTGTACCCTTTAGAGTCTGGACCCAAAACAATGGACTTTGGAGAACCTTCTCCACTGACAGTAACAACTGGAGACACTGAACTTCCAGTAACTATTCCTTTGACAGTAGGAGTGGTAACGCATCCTACTACAACATTGACAGACACAAGACCTCAGCGACAAACAGCATTAAAGGCGCGACTATTTTTACAACAAAAATAGATGCTGGGGAATTGTAATTTTATCTTCTAACTTTCACTTTTTCTTTTCTTATGGTAAAGACCATAGACAGTTTCATCCTATGGATGTATATTTTCTCTTCTAATTAAATGCTACACCTTCTCCATGAGAAGGTGAGGATAGGCACTGTTAATCAGATTAACAGGCATTTACAGTCAAATAGTTAGCTAGTCTACACTCAGACATAAAAATTGGTGACAATGACACCAAAATTTTTATCTCCCGGGGCCCCCAGTATATGGAAAACTGATGAGTGGGTAGTTGGGAGGTAACGAAAATGGTTCACTGAGTAGGTAGGTAGTTAATCTAACAATTATTAAATTCCTTTTATGTCAATAACTGGGTGGATGAAACCAATTGGTTGCTCACCAGAGTTATTCTCCACACTAGTATTTATATACTGTGTGACAAGAGCGTGCTCGGTAATAGATATACATTACCGATCAACCAACCGAGGAAAAAACCAAGACACGCTGGTGGAAAAAGCCCCGCAAAAGGAGAACAAAACGAGGAACGGGGCGAGAAGACGGAACTGGAGAAGGGACGAGAACAGACACCGAAAAAGATCCCCACCAGCAAGTACGCTCTCGACAATTATACAGAAGGAGAAAAGAGACTCTCTAATAACTAGCAGTAAGTGACTAATTGTGTTTTTAACCCAGTTTAGAGATCATTAAATTAAGCTGGGTCAGACAACTTAGGCCTACATTGTGGCCTAAGACCCAGCATCAACTCATAGCTTAACAAAGGTAAAGGTAGATTGCCCTAACCTAGTTTGGTGAGGAATCCTACTGTGGACCTCAATTTATCTGCCCGCTCTGGACCATTTCCGGAATCTCTAGGCTGACCCCTCTAGGCTAGACTTGATCTACTCTATAGTTAGACTGGAGAAATAAGGGGTGGGTTAATTGTGGACCAATTCATACAGAGCATTTTTCACATTGGTGGTCCGTGTGTGGGGAATTTACAAACCTTAACCTTACTTAACAAAAATTGCAGAATTAGGCTAAATGGTCTAGCCTAAGCCTAACCTAATCAAGCCTAATTAGGTCTACAACCTAGGGCCTAACTAGGAAACATTTACATTTAAGGAGTCTCATTCTCTTATAAGCTTAGACCTGAGTGACACATAAGTACTTGGGGGGATTAAACCAAATTTAAACTTGACTGTTTTGTCTGTGCTCTCTCTTCTCTGGTAATTTCTTCTTGTCCTCTATTTCATTACGATCCCCAGTTAAACAATTTTGACTTAAACATGGACAGTGCGGAATTGAAAAAGTTAAAAAAGAAAAGGGGGGCAAAGTTGGGAGCTGTTACAAAGGCTGTGAACACTTTTAACAATATTACACAACCAGGTAAGGAAGATTTAGAGTGTGTAATTCTTAAATTGGAAACTAAAAAGAAGGAAATAATAGCCATTGATGAGAGTATTTCAGAGTTAGTTGAATCCGAAATGGCTGAAGAACAATTGATAGACCTTTACGCTGATAATGATGATCAGGTAATCTCAATTGAACAGCAAATAAGGAGACTACGGTCTCGTTTGACTGACTTAACACCAAATAAACCTAATTCTGATTTTAATCAAAGTAGAGCTAACCTTCAACAAAATTTAAGTGGCATGCTAAATCCTGAGTCACAAGAATTGAGGGCTCAGTTACCCATTTTGCTAGTACCAACATTTGAAGGGGACACGGTACAATTCCCATCTTTCATTGACAAATTTGAGAGTTTAATAGGTAATAAACCTTATATTTCAACTGTTGAAAAGTTTAGCTACTTAACTAGTTTCCTTAAAGGCCCAGCCTATAACCTGATAGCCTATTTACCAGCCGTAGGGAATTCATATGAAGTAGCTATTGATCTCTTAAAACGTAATTACATTAATAAAGATGAGATTGTATATGAATTATCTCAACAAATTTTTGATTTTGCACCCATAAAAGATAACCATAGTGATATGGAAAATTTTTATACAAAATTAGAAGCTATTATAGGACAACTGGTTAGCAATGAGATAGATATTAAAGCTTCATCTTGGATTATACAAGGCATAGTTCTTAGGTGCCTTCCTTTGAGGGTTAAAGATATTTTAATTCTAAAGACGGGAGAAAATTATCCTAATCTTGAAGATATCAGAAAACACTTTCCCAATATCCTAACTAATTACAAATTGAGAATATTCCAACACAAAATAAGACCCAGACTATGGATAAACCAAAGACTGTTCCCAGAGACCAACTAGCTACAGCCAAACAGACAAAACTTGATACTGTAGAATCAAATGTGACCAACTGTAATACACGAACACCTACATTACAGAACTTTAATGTAACTGCTGCCTCAACTTACACACTACATTGCAAATTTTGTGCAAGTAATGAACACAGTAGTACTGGGTGTGACAAATATTCAGACTTTAACCAAAGAGCTAAAAGATGTGAACAGTTGAACCTATGTAAAAAGTGTACTGGCCAGGGACATTATAAGAAAGACTGTAAATCTAGGTTAAGATTCAAGTGTAAGTTTTGTAAAAGTTTACGACATGTCTCATCAATGTGTGATTCACCAAAGTGTCCAAACAATAGTACTCAAACTCAAAAGATACCTCCACCAAACAAAGGTAATCAAGAAAATGCCACTTTCATGGGACATTCTGTTTGTCAAACAACGTAACAAAAACACTGAGATTCTTTTACCAACTATTACTTTGGACTTAGTGAATAGTGAGGGTAGCACCACTCCAGTGAGATGTCTTATAGACTGTTGTTCTCAACAAACATTTGTTTCGCAAAATGTAGTTAATAAATTGGGTTTGACACCAAACCCGAATGAACAAAACCTCAATATTGCATCCTTTGTTAAGGATAACTCGGACAAAAATAGCTATAAGACAATTGACCTGGAACTACATTTAGAAAATAAATTAGAGAAAATTGAAGCAGTTATTATTTCTAAAGTAGGACAAAACAAACTGGTTATACCCAAACTAGAACAAACCATAAATCATTTGGGAAAACACTACAAAATAGCTGATAGACATATCACTAACAACACAGTAGCTAACATTGAAATGTTAATGGGGCAGATTATATTAATCTTATTCATAAGGGCATAGTGAAGATAGGTAATGGTATAGCTATTCAGACTCCATCAGGGATAGCCCCTTTGGGTGACCTATCCAAATACAACCTAGACCTAAACCAAAACAGTTCATGACCAACAAATACTATGTGCCTCAACTCAGTCCTACATAACACCTGTAAGAATAGCAACACTTTGAATAATATTATCTCAACTGAGAACATTAATTCATCATTATCAAATGAAACTTTGGATGAGGCAATTCAAACTTTATGGTTGCTAGAATCTGTGGGTATACATGACACAAATCAAACTTCAGAAGATCAGTTAATGGTAGAAAGATTTGAAGACACCATTCAGTGCAAAGACAATAGTTATTTTATTGAGTTACCTTGGAAAATAAATTGTCCAACTTTAAGAGACAATCTCAAAGTAGCTAAAGGACATTTATATAAAGTAATGAAAAACTCAAACAAGATAATAATATTAAAATATAATGATGTCTTCAAAGAACAGCTACAGAAAGGCTTCATTGAAGAAGTAACAAAAACCCTTTTAAAAAAGATGGTTGTCATTATTTAACCCACAGGGGGGTTTATCGACAAGATGCCCCAACAACAAACTCAGAGTAGTATATAACTGTAGCCTCAAAGACAGTGATAAACACAGTTTGAATGATTGCCTGATTGAGGGTCCTAATCTCATTTCTGACCTTGTGAAGATCTTACTGAGGTTCAGGTTAGATAAATATGCCGTACAAAGTGACATTTCAAAGGCATTTTTGAGAATAAATCTTAAAAATGAATATGATAAGAACCAACTTAGGTTCTTATGGTTCAAGGATCCATTTGATTTGAATAAAGGGTTCATAACCTATAGATTTAATGTTGTGTTGTTTGGAGCCAATTGCTCACCTAGCCTATTAGCATTGACAATTGACATCATTTGAACCAGTTTAATAACTCTTTAACATTGAACTTCCTTAAGGAACATTTTTACGTAGACAATCTAATAGGCTCAACAACAACAAAATCTGAATTATCTGAAGTCTATGAAACACTCTCAAAACATTATGCAACAAGGTAACTTTGAACTTAGAGAGTGGATTTCAAATGATGAGGATTTAAACAAAAAGATTTTAAAGGATAATAATGGTCTTACTGAGCCATCAGACAGAGTTAAAACTTTAGGTATGAACTGGTATTTGGATGCAACTTCTAACAGTCATGATTCAATCTGTACTAAAGGTTTTAACTTGATGAGGAAGCAAATACTAAAAGACAAATATTATCAGAGGCTTCCAAAATTTTTGATCCATGGGTCTATTCCTGCCTTCAACAATAAAATCAAAGATTCTCCTCCAAGAAATTTGGAGGACAAATGTTGGGTGGGATGATCCAATAACAAATGAAATCAAAAATCTTGGAAGAAGTTAGCTGCTGATTTAACAAAAGTGCAGAACATTAAAATTCAAAGGTGCTGTGGGTTTAGGGATAAGCCCCAGAGACTTCATGTGTTTGCTGATGCAAGCACACAAGCTTATGGGTGCTGTGCGTATCTTGTAAGTCCTACAGAAAGTCATCTAATTTATGCAAAAGGGAAAGTTGCACCTCTCAAACCTACCCGAACCATACCTCAATTGGAACTATTGGCTGCTGCATTAGCCATTAAAACCATTTCATTGCTTAAGGATGCTTACCATGATGTGAACATAACTGATATCCACATCTGGCTTGACAGTCAGATTTGTCTTGCCTGGATACGGAATGATAGCATTAATAGTAAGAATATCTTTGTAAGAAATAGGCTAAAAGAAATAGCTGAAGCTAATGAAAGCCTACAAGTAAACTTTCACTATGTTCCAACTAAACAAAATCCAGCAGACTTTCTGACCAGAGGTTTATCCTACAAGTTGTTGAAGTCAAACAAAACTTGGTTTATGGGACCTAAGTGGCTCTGTAATACAGACCAATGGCCTGTGGAACAAGTTAACTTGACATTAAATTTAATCTTTTCAAATGAAAAGGTTGAACCAATCACTAATTATGAACGTATTCTGATTTCAGTAAACTTGTCAGGTCAGCCTACTGTTTGAGGTTTGCTCACAACTGTTTAACTACAATTAACAAACAGCTAAATAAAAACAATCATATATTATACAGAAGTTGCAACCAAATACTGGATAGGCCATGCACAACAAAAAGAGTACAATAAAGAGTTAGAATTCTTGACTAATGGGAAACAAACAAAAGAACCTGTACCATCAGTAGTTGTGGATCTAAACTTGTTCAGAGATGAGGAAGGCCTTCTAAGGTGTAAAGGGAGATTAGACAAATCAAAACTGTCATACAAAAGCAAACATCCAATCCTTTTACCTAGATTTAGCTATTTGACAACATTAATCATCAGAAAAACACACAATGATGTATATCATATGGGGGTACCACAGACACTAACTACATTAAGAAAAACTTATTGGATACCCAAGGGAAGGATCACTGTTAAAACAGTCCTGAGTGAGTGTGTCACATGTAGGCGTATTCATGCTAGGCCCTATAGGAAACCAAATCCTCCTGCTTTGCCAGAGGAGAGAGTTACTCTCAACAGACCCTTTGAGACTGTAGGCATTGACTATACAGGAGCATTGACTGTAGGGGTGGTTGACACTGAACAAAAAATGTACATTGTACTGTTTACATGTGCTGCCTCACGAGCTGTTTTCTGGATGTTGTGGAGGACCTTACAGCAGAATCTTTTGTTGCTGTCTTTAAGAGATTCTGTGCACGACATTCAGTACCAAGACAGTTTGGACTGACAATGCTACATATTTCAAGGCTGGTGAACAAGTCATCCACGACTTGTTAAGCGATGAACTCACACAATTATATATACAAAATTCAAACATAAAGTGGAAGTATATTCCGGTTGCCTCTCCTTGGTATGGTTCTATCTGGGAGAGGAATATACAAACAGTAAAGAATTGCTTGAAGAAAGCAATTGGTAAAAAACAGATACACTTATTTGAGTTGCTCACTCTCCTGGCTGAGATTGAGAACATCATTAACAATAGACCACTCACTTATGTGAGTGACAACATTAATGACCCGGAACCATTAACTCCAAATCATTTGATTCGGGGAGAACAAGTTAGTCTCCTGCCGGACTACAATATAGACTCTTCAGAAGACCCAAACTGGACTCAACGACATGATGAGCTCCAGACTAAGTTACAACATTTAACTAGAGTTAAAGCTCATTTCATTAAACAGTGGAAAACTGAGTACTTGATGGGTCTAAGGGAGAGACATAAACAAATGACTAAGAAGGATTGGTCTGACACAATTAAGGTAGGGGACCTTGTTCTCATACATGACAGTACTCCAAGACAATACTGGCCTCTGGCTAGAGTTTCAGAACTCAGACCAGGGGCAGACGGGGTAACAAGAGTGGTCAAATTAAGGACTTCAACGGGTGACACAACAAGAGACATTTCTCTTTTGTACCCTTTAGAGTCTGGACCCAAAACAATGGACTTTGGAGAACCTTCTCCACTGACAGTAACAACTGGAGACACTGAACTTCCAGTAACTATTCCTTTGACAGTAGGAGTGGTAACGCATCCTACTACAACATTGACAGACACAAGACCTCAGCGACAAACAGCATTAAAGGCGCGACTATTTTTACAACAAAAAATAGATGCTGGGAATTGTAATTTTATCTTCTAACTTTCACTTTTTCTTTTCTTATGGTAAAGACCATAGACAGTTTCATCCTATGGATGTATATTTTCTCTTCTAATTAAATGCTACACCTTCTCCATGAGAAGGTGAGGATAGGCACTGTTAATCAGATTAACAGGCATTTACAGTCAAATAGTTAGCTAGTCTACACTCAGACATAAAAATTGGTGACAATGACACCAAAATTTTTATCTCCCGGGGCCCCCAGTATATGGAAAACTGATGAGTGGGTAGTTGGGAGGTAACGAAAATGGTTCACTGAGTAGGTAGGTAGTTAATCTAACAATTATTAAATTCCTTTTATGTCAATAACTGGGTGGATGAAACCAATTGGTTGCTCACCAGAGTTATTCTCCACACTAGTATTTATATACTGTGTGACAAGAGCGTGCTCGGTAATAGATATACATTACCGATCAACCAACCGAGGAAAAAACCAAGACGACGCTGGTGGAAAAAGCCCCGCGAAAAGGAGAACAAAACGAGGAACGGGGCGAAAGACGGAACGAGGAAGGAGAAGAACAGACAAGAAAAAGATCCCCACCAGCAAGTACGCTCTCAACAAAACAAAGAGGGAAAAGACTCTCTAATAACTAGCAGTAAGTGACTAATTGTGTTTTAACCCAGTTTAGGTAAATTCATTAAATTAAGCTGGGTCAGACAACTTAGGCCTACATTGTGGCCTAAGACCCAGCATCAACTCATAGCTTAACAAAGGTAAAGGTAGATTGCCCTAACCTAGTTTGGTGAGGAATCCTACTGTGGACCTCAATTTATCTGCCCGCTCTGGACCATTTCCGGAATCTCTAGGCTGACCCTCTAGGCTAGACTTGATCTACTCTATAGTTAGACTGGAGAATAAGGGGTGGGTTAATTGTGGACCAATTCATACAGAGCATTTTTCACATTGGTGGTCCGTGTGTGGGGAATTTAAAAACCTTAACCTTACTTAACAAAAAATTGCAGAATTAGGCTAAATGGTCTACCTAAGCCTAACCTAATCAACCTAATTAGGTCTACAACCTAGGGCCTAACTAGGAAACATTTACATTTAAGGAGTCTCATTCTCTTATAAGCTTAGACCTGAGTGACACATAAGTACTTGGGGGGGATTAAACCAATTTAAACTTGACTGTTTTGTCTGTGCTCCTCTTCTCTGGTAATTTCTTCTTGTCCTCTATTTCATTACGATCCCCAGTTAAACAATTTTTGACTTAACATGGACAGTGCGGAATTGAAAAAGTTAAAAAAGAAAAGGGGGGCAAGTTGGGAGCTGTTACAAAGGCTGTGAACACTTTTAACAATATTACACAACCAGGTAAGGAAGATTTAGAGTGTGTAATTCTTAAATTGGAAACTAAAAAGAAGGAAATAATAGCCATTGATGAGAGTATTTCAGAGTTAGTTGAATCCGAAATGGCTGAAGAACAATTGATAGGACCTTTACGCTGATAATGATGATCAGGTAATCTCAATTGAACAGCAAATAAGGAGACTACGGTCTCGTTTGACTGACTTAACACCAAATAAACCTAATTCTGATTTTAATCAAAGTAGAGCTAACCTTCAACAAAATTTAAGTGGCATGCTAAATCCTGAGTCACAAGAATTGAGGGCTCAGTTACCCATTTTGCTAGTACCAACATTTGAAGGGGACACGGTACAATTCCCATCTTTCATTGACAAATTTGAGAGTTTAATAGGTAATAAACCTTATATTTCAACTGTTGAAAAGTTTAGCTACTTAACTAGTTTCCTTAAAGGCCAGCCTATAACCTGATAGCCTATTTACCAGCCGTAGGGAATTCATATGAAGTAGCTATTGATCTCTTAAAACGTAATTACATTAATAAAGATGAGATTGTATATGAATTATCTCAACAAATTTTTGATTTTGCACCCATAAAAGATAACCATAGTGATATGGAAAATTTTTATACAAAATTAGAAGCTATTATAGGACAACTGGTTAGCAATGAGATAGATATTAAAGCTTCATCTTGGATTATACAAGGCATAGTTCTTAGTGCCTTCCTTTGAGGGTTAAAGATATTTTAGTTCTAAACGGGAGAAAATTATCCTAATCTTGAAGATATCAGAAAACACTTTCCCCAATATCCTAACTAATTACAAATTGAGAAATATTCCAACACAAAATAAGACCCAGACTATGGATAAACCAAAGACTGTTCCCAGAGACCAACTAGCTACAGCCAAACAGACAAAAACTTGATACTGTAGAATCAAATGTGACCAACTGTAATACACGAACACCTACATTACAGAACTTTAATGTAACTGCTGCCTCAACTTACACACTACATTGCAATTTTGTGCAAGTAATGAACACAGTAGTACTGGGTGTGACAAATATTCAGACTTTAACCAAAGAGCTAAAAGATGTGAACAGTTGAACCTATGTAAAAAGTGTACTGGCCAGGGACATTATAAGAAAGACTGTAAATCTAGGTTAAGATTCAAGTGTAAGTTTTGTAAAAGTTTACGACATGTCTCATCAATGTGTGATTCACCAAAGTGTCCAAACAATAGTACTCAAACTCAAAAGATACCTCCACCAAACAAAGGTAATCAAGAAAATGCCACTTTCATGGGACATTCTGTTTGTTCAAACAACGTAACAAAAAACACTGAGATTCTTTTACCAACTATTACTTTGGACTTAGTGAATAGTGAGGGTAGCACCACTCCAGTGAGATGTCTTATAGACTGTTGTTCTCAACAAACATTTGTTTCGCAAAATGTAGTAATAAATTGGGTTTGACACCAAACCCGAATGAACAAAACCTCAATATTGCATCCTTTGTTAAGGATAACTCGGACAAAAATAGCTATAAGACAATTGACCTGGAACTACATTAGAAAATAAATTAGAGAAAATTGAAGCAGTTATTATTTCTAAAGTAGGACAAAACAAACTGGTTATACCCAAACTAGAACAAACCATAAATCATTTGGGAAAACACTACAAATAGCTGATAGACATATCACTAACAACAGTAGCTAACATTGAAATGTTAATAGGGGCAGATTATATTAATCTTATTCATAAGGGCATAGTAGAGATAGGTAATGGTATAGCTATTCAGACTCCATCAGGGATAGCCCTTTGGGTGACCTATCCAAATACAACCTAGACCTAAACCAAAATAGTTCATGACCAACAAATACTATGTGCCTCAACTCAGTCCTACATAACACCTGTAAGAATAGCAACACTTTGAATAATATTATCTCAACTGAGAACATTAATTCATCATTATCAAATGAAACTTTGGATGAGGCAATTCAAACTTTATGGTTGCTAGAATCTGTGGGTATACATGACACAAATCAAACTTCAGAAGATCAGTTAATGGTAGAAAGATTTGAAGACACCATTCAGTGTAAAGACAATAGTTATTTTATTGAGTTACCTTGGAAAATAAATTGTCCAACTTTAAGAGACAATCTCAAAGTAGCTAAAGGACATTTATATAAAGTAATGAAAAAACTCAAACAAGATAATAATATTCAAATAATGATGTCTTCAAAGAACAGCTACAGAAAGGCTTCATTGAAGAAGTAACAAAAAACCCCCCACAGGGGGGTTTATCGACAAGATGCCCCAACAACAAAACTCAGAGTAGTATATAACTGTAGCCTCAAAGACAGTGATAAACACAGTTTGAATGATTGCTTGATGAGGGTCCTAATCTCATTTCTGACCTTGTGAAGATCTTACTGAGGTTCAGGTTAGATAAATATGCCGTACAAAGTGACATTCAAAGGCATTTTTGAGAATA
>JAJOZX010015565.1:0-68318 GCA_023014485.1 Bathynomus jamesi | reverse complement strand
AAATGTTTGCCGTTGTGTTGGTCCTTCTGTTCATCTGTAAGCTCCGTTTCCCTAAGTCAATAGCTTTGATATATATATATATATTATATAATATATATATATATATATATACAGAGGCCCACCGAGAGGGTGGGGATACCGTAGAAAAATCCCCTGGGCTCGGACGTCTAGGGGGCCCGGAAAGAAGGGGGATAGAATCTAAAAATATTAATAAAACAATTGATTAAATAACAGAGAGGAAATATAATTAATGAAATACATTTTATAGAGATCATCATAGTCAAACTGAAACAGATAAAATATTATCTGCGGTCCACCAATGCCCAAGACCGACTGACAGATCTGGGAACCATTGTAATTGAAAGCCAGTTAGCCCGTACTTTAAATTTCATCAGAATCATTTACCACTTTGCTAGAGAGAAGGCAAAGAAAGTACACTTCTAATTATGAAAATCTTGCAGTAACAATTGTCTTGCCTGCATGGACTGGTACTGCATTTGTAAATTGTATGGTGATAGAATTAATATAATTGATTCGAAAAATAAAATGGTCATTTTCTTCCGAGTTCTTTATTCATACTGTATGTTTTGAATAGTGACTTGAACATATAATAAGTTTGCTTGTTATGTACACAAAAAACACTCGTAATAAAATACTGAGTAAACAGCCTACAGCTTTACGTGAGATCCGAACCACGGGTCGCTACATAATCTGGACACGGAGGATGGTCTCCCATCCAACTTCTACCCAGACCTAATGTCGCTTAACTTCGCTGATCAACGGGAAGCGGTGTTACGACAGTGGCTACGACGTAGCCCAGATGGATTAGATAGCGTCAATCAAATTAGTTCCAATATTTACTGCCAGAAACCTGGTCTTTAACTACATTTTAGTGAACGCTAAAAATTTGGTAAATTTATAGTATTACACACGTCTCCCTTTGGAGGTGAAATTTATGTTTTCCTATGGTTTTTGATGTGTTGAACGAATCTGACCTTCAAAACCGTCGGAAATGACTCGTTTTTGAGATAACCCCCCTCCCCCAGCCGGCAATCGAAAACGAGTAATTCCCGACGGTTTTGAAGGTCAGATTCGTTTAAAACACATCAAAAACCATAGGAAAAACATAACTTTCACCTTCAAAATTGACCTAACCTAACCTAAATCACTTATAGTCTTGTAGGCAGCCCAGGAATCACTATAAATCACAGAGCCAGGCCTAATGTACTTCTGAATGAGTGGAATGAGTGTTCCATTCCGGTACGAAAGTAATTCAAATTCGAAATGGATGGAGCGCAGTGATTGGGGAGACATGTAACGAACACACAAACGAACGTACGAACACACAAACGAACGTACGAACACACACTAGATACACACCAAAAAAATGTTTATATCTCGAAAACGAAGCATTTGCGACGGAAACGCTATAGAAGGAAAGTGTCTTAGAATTAAAAAATCTACTTAATGAACATATAATAATTGCTGGACGTTAGACGGGTGTAATACTATAATAATACAAAAAATTTGCTTGCTGGTGCTTAAAGGGTTAACATATGTATCTTTAATTCCAGTGTATGCATGGGCGTCGATTGCCGGGGGAACGCAGGGGACATGTCCCCCCCACACTTTTTACAAAGGGGGACAACCTACCAGTTGTCCCCCCACTTTCGTGGCTGAATTGCTATAAATGCTAACTATTAATGGCACCTAATAAGAAGTTATATGTCGTATTATATGGATATGCAAATGTAATAGCAATATTATAAATTATTGTCATGAATACCAGTGTATATTTATCATGGAATTTGGCAGTCAATTTGCATTTTAATAATTGCACGTAGCATTAGTGTGTCATTAAGTATGTGAAATGGAAATATGTTAAATAAACGGTTTTGTTACGTATCATTTTCAATATCAAAGTGTGATCAAAGTGCAGTTTATTTGTTTTATATTTCACGAACATATTTTGTTATCAGTTTATGTACATTAACCTCTGTTGTCTACAGGTAATAAAAGATTTATTTCGGTTAAACATATGTGTGATTATGTTACATGAAAGGTTAAATATTATAAATAGTTTGTATTGCGTTTCTTATTTCTGCAAAAAAAATGTTTAAAAAAAGAAAGACATAAAATAATTAAATACAATTGAGTTTTTTTTCAACATGCTGAGAAAAATACAAAAAACGAATAAATGGTAAATTACGACATTGATATATTACACGCAACAGCTACTCAGAGTATTGTTTGATTCGCTGTTCGAAGGCGAAGTGTCCCCCCTATTATTTTAGAGCAATCGACGTCCCTGAGTGTATTTATGGTAATTATTTTTGAACCTTTCGCGTTCTATGGGCACCATTGAAATGAGAAAAATTAATATTTTTTAAACTTATTTTAACTTTTTATTAATAATCAGTACATTTTGAATAGGAGAAATTAAATTTTTTTTATTTAACAGCTATGAACATAAATAAAAACGAAAAATATTTGTCTATTAAAAAAATTGACGATTTATTACATTATATCATTATTATTGGTCATACCTAACCTAACTTAACGTACCCTAACCTAATAAAGGCAAAACTTCATTTTTTTACGTGGAGGTTGAAATGTGACAATAAAACCCACACTAATAGACATGTAGCTTAACCTATCCTAACCTGACCTAACCTAACCTCACCTCACCTCAGGGGCCCATAGAACGGAAAAGCCCATTATATTTATATATAATTAAGCATTATTTTGGCGCAATTTTTACGTATGTAAAGGTCCGCCCCCCTTCTTTCGAAAATCCTAGATCCGCTACTGGCCACGAGTTATCCCATCCGTCTCTAGTGAGAAAAAGTTACATACATCTAAATTGTCCAAATCTGAAAAAATTCTGAACATCTGATCATATCTCCCCTCATGCAACGTCTCTCAACACTAAACATACCTAGTTCCTCCAAGCTATCCCTGTATTCCAATCTTCCCTGTATTCCAATCTTCAAACATATCAATATCATGTCTAAGGTGAGGGGACCAAGCTTGAATGCAGTATTCTAAGTGAGGCCTAATATAAGAATTATATAATTTACAGATGACTTCCTTACTCTTGTAACTAACATTCCTGTTAATAATATCTAACATTTTATTTGCCTTATTTCTAGTTTCTAAGCACTGCTTAGAAAATTCTAGATCACTACAAACTATAATGCCAAGATTGCTTTCCTGTCTAACATCCTCCAAATAATTACAGACTCCCAGACCTCTCTTCACCTGATCAACTCACCCACACTCACTACATATCTGGCTTTAACAACTTCTATCCATTCTTTACTGAAGACCCTCTCTGTTTCAGGTATTCTGGTTTCCTTCCAGTGGGTTCCGAGCCATGTTGGAATTACAGGTAATGAGATGGTTGATACACTGGCCAGGGCTGCTCATTCCCTCCCTGCTATAACTTCGCTATATTTCCACCCAGGTGAGGGTTTTGCAGTAGCTAAAGTGGCAGTGCAAAATGATTACAAAACCCAATGGGAGAGATTACGGCACTCAACTCTGTATGGAATGTTTAAGCCTTCCTGGGGCACAAGAAATTGTCCTGTACCTTCTTCCCACTATAAAGCTTCTATAATATTTAGATTCCATTCTGGCCATGTAGGCCTTCAGGCTTACTTACACCGGATTGGACTAGCCTTCTCCCCATTATGTGTTGGTTGTAATTTACCAGAGAGACTGTCCCATTTTTTGTCCATGTTATACTAGGCAAAGGAAAAAATTAAGATTCTCTCTTTTGCAATATGGTGTCAGGGACTTTACTTTATCAGTCCTATTAGGTAGGGATAGTTTTTCTCCCCCATTGATACACTTCACTATGGACCAAGTATTCAAGTTTGTAGTGGCATCTGGGTGGTTGAAAGAGTTTTAAATCTTGCATTGTATACCAATTTTCATTCTTACAGGTTTATTAATCAGTTACCTCCTAGTTACTCCATCTGGCTGTTACTGTTGACTTAGTACTTGGTTCCATTTTTCATAGAACTAACAGGCCTCTGTTTATCCCTTTCTGAGTGTTCTGGAATTGGCCCTAGAACTGAAGAGAGTAATGGTGTGCTTTCTCTATTGCTGTCTCATCCCAATAATAATAGACCCAGCACTTGATGTAGGAACAGTGGAAGTTCTCCTGGAACAAGGTGTTTTGGTCTTGGAGGATGTAAATAGCCTTATTGGCTGAGCTCCTCCATATAAAACTTCAAACAATCAATCAATCAATCATCCTCCAACCAGCTCTCTCGCATCTCATAACTAACATTTTCATTATTTCTACCAAAATGCATGATTTTCATTTTTGAACATTGAATTCTATCTACCACTTACTAACCCAAGCAAGTAATCTATCACAATCCTTTTGCAGTTTATAAGAATTTTTGGTAAAGATTTGTTTTAACTGCCCCCTCATTTTTGACATGAAAACATATTTTTCTGGTGTATTTTGGTGTGGTTCACCCTATCATATTTCTTACTTATATCAAGGAAACATCTATAAATGGTTGAATTACTGTCAATATATTTAGATATTGTTTCTTTAAGTACATAGATACACAGGTCAGTTGAGTGGGACCTTTTAAAGCCAAACTGATTAGGAGATGTCCATAGGAAATCATTTAATTGGAGTAACAAGAGTTTTTCTAGTAGTTTCGAGAAGCAGGAAGTGATAGCAATAGGTTTGTAATTATTGCTGGACAGAATGTCTCCGTACTTATTTTTGACCAGGGGCAAGATATATACCCTCACGAACTCTGCAGGGATATAGCTATGAGCAAGCATGGCTGATAGGAGCAATGATATATGTAGACATACTACGTCATTTGCATATTTTAAGTGCTCATTCGATAAGTCATCTACCCCTGATGCAGAACCAGTCTTTAACTCTTTAATTAATCTCTCTACTTCAGAAAATGATATAAAAATATTTTCCCTTGTCCCTCCCACAATCGTTCGCTGCAATCTATCTTAAGATTATCCCTACTCACACTGTTAAGAATGCTATAGTGGTGGTTTTTCCACAGCTTTGCAATTTCATCCTCTCCCGACACCCCATCGATTGTCGGAGGGAGGACATTTTTGACACCCGTTTGATTCTTACCAAATTTCCAAAATTTGTTATTATCGTTATTTATGCAAGCTTCACAGGCTTTTGATGCTCGAATAGACTTCTTCCTGTTTACATCGCCTTATGGCCGCCTTATACTGACCCCGACTTCTACACATATTCATGTATACTGGTCTTAATCTGGGTCTACCATGAAAGCACCACAAATCATAGGCGTCTTTCGATTCCCTCTTCAGGGGGGCAATAAAATCATTCCATCCAGGAATAACCTTAGTATGATAGTTGTAAGATTTAATCAGGGGGCTTCCTGCTTCTCTTAACAGGGATATTATCTTGCTATAATACCTATCTATGAGTTTACAGTGAGAATCATTTGAGCAAGGATTATTACAGGCAAGGTGCAAAATTTCTAAATTATTAAAGAGGTGACATGTTCTGTCTTTGTGTTCTATTCTCTGCTGCATATTAACATTGGACTAATCAAAGCGATTATTCTTACCTATTGAGTTCTTGTTAAGTCATGTTGCACATAAATTGGTAACGTTAATTAATATTTCTAATATATATATTAATATATAATTAATATTTCTAATATATATATATATACAGCATATATATAATTTAGTGTGGACCAAAAAAATGAAGGTTTAAAATTCTTTGTTCCACATGAGTAATGTTATTTCTTTTGCTTACCTTAATCAAATTACAAAATTTGAAACCTCTACGTCAAGTTTTAGGGGTCCCGAGAAAATTGCACTTTTCCTTTTAAGGCTGAAAAAATTAGTTTTTCCTCATTTTCATAAGTTCTGCTTTATTTTTTGTTGGAAATTCTTTACGATTCTTGAAAACTGTTTTGAGCAGGTATTGTTTGTCCTCTTCTTTAGTTGTCACTGCTTGATTAAATTTTTTAATCAATGCAACACCCCACTCAGCTGTGTCATTTGTCACTCTAAGGGCACGAACTCTAGCACAGCCTCTTTGGTACTCAGGATCTATTCCCCATGTTGATGCAGAATTTTCAGTGAAGAGAGAATTGAGATGTAGAGCATCAAAAAGAGATTTAGTCCTTGAAGTAACAAAATCAGAAATCCTTTTTCTTTAAAAGAAGCTAGGGTTACCTTTGCTTCTAAACGTTTCAGTCCCTTATTTCTTGGAGGCATTTTTATATTATTTCGCATTTGCTCCTTTTCTTCAAGGGATATGCTTTTGTCAAAGAAGCTTAATCCAACAAGTGTTTCTGAGAGGTACCACAGATGTTGTTTAATGGCATTTTGGGCTTGCTTGATAACACTTGATATCAAAGAATTTTCCTCCATTATTGCAAGATCTTGCAAAAATTTAAGATCAACATTTGGGGCTTCCTCTGGTTGAGAAGCTTTTGCCCAAGATTTTGTGTATACCAATGCAACAAATAAACAAATTTCTGTTATTGCATCAAGTTCTTTTTTAGTCATCTTAAATTGATTTTGGAGAAGAAAAAGCTTAAATGCATAAATTCCTTTTGCCATTTCATCTTTAAACATAGCTTCTTCAATACAGCATTTTTCCTCAGGCCTTTTTCTATTTTTCATCAATTTATCATAACAGCTTATTAAAGAGTCAATCTTTCGGATGGCACTCTCTCTACGCATTGTGGGAATCCTGGCTTTCTCCCAGTAGGTCATCACTTCATCTAAGCAAAGATTAATGGATCTTCTTCATCCCAATTTTTCCTCTTTTTGATGGAAGAAATATTTTTGCAAAACTTGTAGTTTTGTAGGTAAGCGGCAACAAAGTATATCTTTATATAAATGGCCAATGAGCCAAACTTTAGTTTTAGAATGAGTAGCCATTTTTAGTTTAAAAAATTAAATTTCTGAAATAGTAAAATAAACCAGTTAAATTAGGAGATAAAAAGGATAACTAAAAGGTTCAAGCCAATTAGGCAAAGCCTTTAATTTAGAGTTGACCAATTAAGGATAATATATTTTATCCAAAATTTTTGTTTTCCTTATTAATAATTTTCTCTGAAATAATGATCTAAGATTGTTTTTGTACTCTATTAACACCAAAAATTTCTTAAATAAGAAGAAATTTTTTCATAAGTTGCAACTCAAGAGTTGAGTTGATCATTGATGTTCTAAGCGCACCTATTCATTGGAAAATTTTTATAAGTCATTAAATCTCGGGACCCCTAAATATTCTCATATTTTCACTAGCTTATAGAATTCAACATCCACCCTGGCAACACTGAGTCACTCGGCTAGTTTTAATTATATGTGAAGCTCAAGATTTTTATGACTGTGTTCTTTTCTATAGTTTTATTGACCAAATAATTAGTCATGAAAATCTTAAGATTCAGAAATTTTGACACTGTGAAGCTAAAAATTTTCATGGCTGGGTTCTTTTCTATAGTTTAATTGTGGTGCTGCAGCCTTCAAGGCCAGTAATTTTAATTATCAGGTCATCCCATAAGTAGGCTAATGTCGTTTTTTACGATAAAGTTTAAACTAGTCCTACTCGGTTTAAGCATAAATTTTCTGAAGGTTATATCTGAGAGATCTATTGTGTTTCGCTATATACTTTACAGGCCTTGACCAGTGAAAATATGTGTTTTGCTTTATGTGAACCCCTCATAAACATGGTGGTATTAGAAGAGCATATCAGGCATATAATGCTTTACGAGTTCAAAAAAGGGAATAGTGCTACTGAAGCAACGTGAAACATTCAGGAAGTTTATGGCAATGATATTCTGCATATGAGGAAATGTCAAAGATGGTTTCAAAAGTTTAGGAATGGTGACTGCTGTTTGACAGATGCAGCATGATCTGGATGCCCTGCTGAGTTTGATGATGACCTGCTGTTAGCCGCACTTGAAGAAGACTGTTCAACAACTGTCGAAGAATTGGCCCAGAAACTCAATTCATCCCATCCACATCCATCGACATTTGCAACAACTTGGGAAAGTCCCTAAGTTAGGAAGTGCCACATGAATTGTCGGTTGACAATCTGAGGGTGTGGGTAAACATTAGCACAGCTCTTCATTCCTGTGAACTCCAAGATCCATTTTTGCACTGTTTAGTGACTGGTGATGAAAAGTGGATACTGTACCAGAATGTTAAGCACCATTGACTGGGTTTGTGCTGGAGAACCAGCGACACCACAGCCAAAACCAAATCTTCACCCTCGGAAGGTGTTGCTTAGTTTTTGGTGGGATAAAGGTGGTGTAATACACTTTGAAACCTTACCACACAACCAAACAATCACTGCTCAAGTCTACTGTCAACACCTGGATCAATTGAACCCTGCACTAAAAGATAAGAGACCACCTTTGGTTAATCAGAAAGGAATCATGTTCCACCACAACAACGCATGTCCTCATACTGCTCAGATCACTTCTGCAAAAATTGAGGAGCTTGGGTAGGAAAAACTTCCACATCCTCCATATTCTCCAGACCTTGCGCCTTCAGATTATCATCTCTTCAGGAGTCTGCAAAACTATTTTGACGAGAAACCGTATACGTTAGATCAGGGCTTCTCAAACTTTTTTCACTTGCAACCCCTTTGGATCAGACAAATTTTTTCGCGACCCTTCACTCAGTCATAAAAGCAATAGGTACTAACACTGTATATAGATAGTCCTTAGTCGTAATTATTTATGAAAAAATAATATTTTCAAATGTTTCTGTGACCTCCACTAATATTTACGCGACCCCTAGTTGAGAAGCCCTGCTTTAGATGACTTGCACACCAGTCTTTGTACGTTTTTTGCCTCAAAACTGCCTGAATTTTATAAACATGGCATTGAAAAGCTTGTAGGACATTGGCAGAGTGTCATTGATTGTGATGGAAAATATATACTAGATTAAGAAGTTTCAGTTGAGTTTTTTTTTTTTGTCCTTCAAATTTCACTCTAAAAAACGACATTACTTATGGGATGATCTGATATTTAATTTATTAACACCCAGGTGTACAACCTCAGGACCTAATCAATATGTGTGTGAAGTTTCATGTTTGTAACTGCTTCCATTTTGAAGTTATGGCTGGAACACACACACACACACACCACACACACACACACACCACACACACACCACTTGACGATTGGTTAGGTTGTTGTAATATTTTCAGTAGTTTTAACATTTTATTTGATTAGGTATACGCTGACAAAGTTGGGGAACACAAACTACACTACTCACCATCACGGTACACTAGGATAATGTAGGGGAACGTAAATTACACTTGCTCCGATGTACGGTACCTAATTTTTTCTCACTAGAGACTGATGGGATAACTCATAGGCATAATAAGAAAATTAGAAAACAGACTTGTAGACTTGATCGACAAAAATACTTTTTCAGTCATAAAGTAATAGATTTTTGGAATGACTTGCCATATGATGTGGTAAACAGTAGCTTGTTAGTTAATTTTAAGAAAAATTTAGATACTTTCATGACTGAAAAAGAGAGTTTGTAGATTGTACATAGTGTTTATTTTTAGCTTAAGTTATGTAGGTTACTTTGGTGGTAATAAATAGTTGTATATTAATTAGCTGACTTTAGTTTGATATTTTACAAGATTTTTTATTACTAAAATGTAGCTCATAACTTGAATTACCTTGATAGGCCTGAGTGGCTTCATGTTTTCCAAATGTAATGTAATAGGATTAGAGCAGGGAATTTTTTACATTGAAACTAGCCAGGGGAGCAATTCTCTCCCTAGCCCATGCGCCTGCCCCCTGCAGTCATTCCATTTTGGCTCATTCCATGGGGTCATTCCATGTCAGTTCAACAGTGAAAAAAATGTGACCATCACCAATTTTTTTTTGAAAATTGGCACACTTATAGATCTCTCTGAGAAAAACAGAATGATGCTTGTTTCAACACTAGGTCATATGGTTCCAGAGATATGGCCATTTGAATTTTCTAAAAAAAGGGTCAATTTCCAAGGTCATACCATATTTCAACATGAAATATCTCGGCTCCTATTACACTTAGAGACCATTTAAACATTATTTTAAAGCTTTTAAGCAGATCTGCAACTTTGTTTCTATTCATATTTTACCTCAGTAGTAAAAAAAAAAGTTGATCTTATTTTTGACCTTTGACCTTGTGTAGGTCATTTGATGTCACAACCGATTTTTTTCTCCTTTCACCCAATTTTGGGTACACATGTCTACCTTAACCTAAAACAAGATTTTTAGTGTTGATTAAGTTAGTATAGACGCTACAGCCATTTCAGTGGACCATACTCACCTCCATTTTGACCAAGTACCTTTTTCCACCAAACTTTGGAGCACTGTATCTTTGGAACTGTTTGAGCTAGTGTTGAGAAAAATACCATTAGATTTTCTTTACTGAGATATATAATGTCTGCTAATTTTCAAAAAAATTGGTACCTAATTATCTAACCTAACCTAACCCAGTTATTTGGTTGAATAAGTATCTGGCCCTATTATAAAATTTAATTATAAATTTTTTTTTGTATATTTCAGAGAATTATATAATATCTATAGGTAATTTAAATTACATAATTAATTAATTTATATGGACATTCAAAAGTATGAAGAACTTTGAACCTGCTATCCTGTTTAAAGGTAAAGCTATGTACGTATATAAGTACCTTATACTAGGCTATAGGTACTACCCTATAGAATAAGTTCAGTTTTAAGAGTTAGATGAGTTTTAATAGAATTACTTAACTTTGTGTATTTATTCATTGTGTACAACAGTATGTACCCATGTGAAAATAAGCTTACCGTATTTAAACCTTGGAACGAGGATTTTTTTGGCATCTGTATTTATTCCAGTCTGTAAATCAAACTGCACATTTTTTCTTGTTGTAGACCTCTGAAACAAGATCAATAGGTTCCAAATTTTATTTGTTCCATCTAAGCAAAAATAGCTTTTAACAGGGTTGGATACAATCAGTGGCATGTCGTGAAAAAAATGCTAGGGTAAGCAAATGGACACTTAATATTTTTGATAAAGCTGAAGTATGAATATTAATAAATATTTTCTTTATTGATCCATTTAACATATAAAATAGGAAGTAGTAACAAAATATTATTTAATTTGTGTATATATATATATATATATATATATAATATATTATATATATATATATATACACATATATATACACAGTGTTGGGCACTAAAGCGTTAATCTGATAACAGTTAATTAACGAAGTTAACTTTTTTTAAGACTATTAATGGAAGTTAATTTCCATTTATCGTTATCGGACCAGTTAACTTCCGATAACTCGATATTTAGTCTGTTAAAGTCCGTTAACTGCGAGGAGTCATTCACGGAAGATCACCGCTCCGCGAATGAATTCAAACCGCCATAACTTCAGTCTGCTTCCAGATCTCGCAAGGGGAGGTTGTGCGCTTTTTATTGAAGGTAAGAAGGTTCTTTTAACGTTAGTAAAAGTCCTATAATATTATATATATTAATACGTATGGAGATATGTATGGTTGAGAAAAATTAATTTATAGTAATGACTAATGAATAAGTATTTTTACACTGCATTAGTAAATCTCTAAAAAAGTATATATAGTATGTAAAATTTGAATAATAGTTTTTATTCACTGATTGTAATATTGTCGTCGAATTAAATAACAATTGCGTATATTACATAGACAAAATATTTTATAGACAAAATAATTCATGGACAAAGTATTTTTATTTTATAGACTAAATAATTCATAGATAAAATAATTACATAAAGAAAAATTACTTCTATTGAAAATTCACAGAAAAAGGTTAGTAAAATAAAATATTTTATATACGTAATATTATATATTATATTATTTATTATTTAATTATTATTTGAATTAATTTTGCTATTTTGTTTGAATTAATATTTTATTAGTTTAGTTACATATTTTATACAATGATATTTTACTTTTTTTAGGTTCTTCTGTATTATCGTCAACTAGACAGCGTTCAGTTCTCTCTTCCAAGCATTCTCTACAACTTTTAAACTTCAACCATGGAGCACCAAGAAGAAGTTCTCGACCTTGAGATTGCCTCTGTCTCAGGCACTTCTGAGTCTCAGTCTGACCAGAACTTGATAAAAATACAGTTAAATACCTATTTATTGTTGGATTTTGCATAAATAAACATTTTCTATGGGTTTTAAAGCTTTTTTCCTTGATTTTTTTAAATGTTAGTAAAGAAATAGTTATTGTTAACGGATTATCGTTAACTTCCGTTAACTTTGTAGTAAAATTATCGGATTATCGCTATCGGAGTTAAAAATTGGGGTTAACGAATTATCATTATCGAAGTTAACTTTTTGGTTAACGGTGCCCACCACTATATATATATATATATATATATATATATTATATATTATATTATATATATAATATACCCCCTCCCCGCGGGCGGTCTTTCTGGGGTGGATCGCCCGCGGGCTCCTGCCTCCATGTGGCGAGGGGGGTCAGCCGCGGCTGGGGGCCCTGCCGGGTCCCCGCCCGGTTGCGAAGTAGATTTTTAACATACCCTGCTATTCTACAGTCCCCTCTTTCCTGTCTTCCCCTCTTTCCCCTCTTCCTTGCCCCCTCTGTTTTTTGTTTTTTTTTCTGCTTTCTCTTCTCACTTCGCGCGCCCCGTGGGCTGCCGGGGCTGATCGCTGGGGGTCTCGCTCCCATGGTCGGGGCCGGACTAAGTTGGCTGGTAGGGTGCCCGGGCCTGGGACCCTGGGGGCCTTGGTCTTTGCTGCCGGCGGGGGAGAACTCTCGAGGCTGTAAGGGCCCCTTTTGAAACGGGGGTACCCGCATGGGACGAGGCACCCCCCCCCGGCGTGCGCTTGGTCCCCTTGGGCCCCGGGTAATCGGTTCCCTGCGGCCCCGGGCGCGAAACAACAAAAATACTGTTTATGGGTTCTCTTACTAAACTTCACTCCCCTCTTGTTGACGACTCTGGCCCGCCCTTGGATTTGGATCAGACTACTACTTCTGGTCGTTCAGCGGCCTCTGCCTCCGCTGGATTGACCCTCAAGCCGTATGGCCCCCCTCGTCCTCTGCGGTGTCTGGCTCTCGTGGCCGGACTCGTGGTGGCCGTAGGGCGGGGTCTTCGCGGCCCTTGTTCTCTCGCCCACTCTCGGTTACCGTTACACATGGACCTGTCTCTGCTGTCAATTTCTGTCCAGTGGACAGGTTCCTTGTTCTCCGCCCTTCCGCTGGCTCCTTCCGGCAACTCGGAACGGGTGTTTCAGCGCCTTAAGACGATAGGTGTTCCCTGTCGTTATGATATCCGCCCTCTGAGGGATGGGTCTCTTCTTTTGAAGTCCCGTTCTTCGGGGACTGGGTCCCTTCTACAGTTGCAGGATGTCTTGGGTTGCAGAGTTTCTGTGACTCCCCATCCGCAATTGAATAGCTGTCAAGGCACCATTTTCGCTTCCCGTCTGCTGTCAATCCCGGTTGGCGAGTTGCAGGAGGATCTTGCCCCCCAGGGGGTAACGAAGGTCTTCCGCTTTTCGTCGCGCCGGGATGGTGTTCTTACCCCGTCCCCGTCGTCTGCTCCTGACCTTTGACTCCCTTGTGCCTCCGGCCCAGGTGTTCTGGGGCATGGGTGATCGCCGGTCGTGTGAGTTTTCGGTGCGACCATATGTGCCTGACCCGGTTCGCTGCTTTGGCTGCAACCGATTCGGCCATGTTAGCTCTGCGTGCCGCCGTGAGGGTAAGCTATGTGTCCGCTGCGGTGGGCCTGCGCACCCTACTCCGTGCACGAAGCCCCCGCGTTGCTCAAACTGTTCGGGGGCCCACCCTTCCTCTTCCCGGGACTGTCCCGTTTTCAAGTTTGAATTTGAGGTGCGGTCCTTAAGGACTACCGAATTCCTTAGTGCGCGGGAGGCGCGCGATAAGATCCGTGACCGGGAGCCGCGGCGGGGGTTGTCCTACCTGCGGCGCTGGCCCTGGCGGGCTCTCGGGCCCCTCCCGTGCTACCCCGGCGTCTACTGGAGTGGTGCCCCCCCTGGAAGTCCCGGGGTTGGTGGTCCTCCTGGCGCCGCGGGTCCTTCTTGTTCCTCTGTCTCACTTTCTGACATCCCATCTGCTTCCCTGCCTACAAGTGCCCCTTCTCCCCCTCCGGCCTTGGGGTCTGGATCCTTGCCTACTCGTCTCTCGGGTGGGGAGGGGGATGCCCCGAAGGAGAGGAGGAAGCGTCGCCGTGGTCGGAGTCCTTCCGACCCGACCCTGATTGCTGCTCGCCTTGCTTCCCCTTCTTCCCCGTCTTCACCGGAGGGGAAGCGGCGCGCTGTTCCTGATCCGCTCGGGACTTCCCCCCCCCCTATACGGAGCGCTGGTGGGGCGTCACCTCCCGGTGCCCCGACCAGTGTCCGGGTGTCGGTCGAGGTGCATTGCCCCATGACACCCTCGATTACTGACTCTGTTCCCATGATAGACCCGGTCGAGAGGGCCTGGCCCTCCTTCATGGAGTCTCTCTCTCTCCGGCTCCTGCTGAGAGTGGTCGGGTCTCTCCCCTGGATCTACCTCTCCACACTTGTGGTCGACCTTTCCTCTCCCCCCCGTCAGTGCTTGTCTGGTTTGTCGAGCCCTCGAACAGCTGGTTCCCCCCGGTCCCCCTCTTGTGGGGAGTTGGGGGTTTCGGCTGGGCCCGACTCGTCGTCTCTCCCCCCGCCGGGAGAGCCCCCCTCTGACCTCCCTGTTCTACTCTCCACTTCTCGTCCTACTACGGGTGCAGCAGATGCGGAGTCGGTGGCCCCTACCCCCCAGTTCTGGGTGAGTCGGGGAAACCGATTCCGTCCCTGGTTACGGACCGTTGAGTTTGCTGCTCAGCTTGGTCCGTGGCTATTTCGCTGTTTTCTCTGCCTCTTATAATGCCGCTTCCCCTTACAGTTCCATCTTGCATTGGAACTGTAGGGGGCTTTTAGCTAACTGGGAAAACCTTGCCTCCCTGCTGGAGAGCGAGCGGCCTTCCTGTGTTTGTCTCCAGGAGACTATCCTGGCTGCGCGGGGACTCCCTCGTCTCTCTGGATATGTTGGTTTCCCTTGCACCCCGGATGAGCGCACACGCCGGCGGGGTGCGGCGATTTACGTGCATCATTCGTTACCATCGCGTGGTGTGCCTCTTCGCACTTCCTTGCAGGCTGTGGCTGTGCGGCTCTTTTTAGATCGGCAGTACACTGCCTGCTCGGTTTATATTCCTCCTCATGACCCTCCTTCTCGCGACGCGGTTCGCGAATTGGTGCTGCAACTACCCCGACCGTTTCTCCTCCTCGGGGACTTTAACAGTCGCGACCCGGCTTGGGGTGATGTTCGGTCGACTAATGTTGCTGGGATTTTACTCTCCTTAATGGAGGAACTTTCCTTTGCGTGTCTCAATTCCGGTGAACCTACTTACTTCCACGAACCCACGGGTTCATTTACCTGTATTGATCTCTCCATGGTGTCCCTTGATGCTTACTTACTCGATTTTTCGTGGAAGGTGTTGGGGACTCTTATGGCAGTGATCATTACCCAGTCTGTCTTGAGCCGGTCGGTCCGCGGCCGGGCGTTTCATCTCGACCGAGGTGTGTGCCTTGCGCGGGCTGACTGGCCATCTTTCAGAGCTCGTTCCGTCATTGTCCGTTCGGTGTTGAGCTTTGGCTCGGTGGATGAGAGCTTGGAGTTCTTCGAGCGGGTGGTGATGGGCGTCGCGGAAGACTGTATTCCTCGTTCTTCCGGTAACCCGCGGACTCGTAGCGTCCCGTGGTGGACTCCAGCATGTCACCAGGCGGTGTGCGAGAGGAAGAGGGCAACGCGCCGCTTCCACCGCACCCGGCGCGCGGGCCACTTGATTGAGATGCGGCGGGCGAAGGCTTTCGCCCGCCGGACTCTCAAGTTGGCCCGTCGGGCCTCTTGGCGTGCTTTTGTGTCCGGCATCTCCTCATCTACCCCTTCTGCTGCTGTGTGGCGGAAGGTACGTAGTATCGAGGGGGGCCGGTCCCTGCTAGTCGCCCTGTCCTTTCGGGACGGGGATGGCTTCCTTTCGGATCCTGCTGCTGTGGCTGATCGGCTGGCCGGTGCTTTTGCTGCGGTTTCCCGTTCGCCTTCGGCTGCGAATCGCCCTTTATCGGAGGTCACGTTCCCGCCCCCTGGGAACGAGCCCTATAACCATCTCTTTCCGATGCGGGAACTTCGGGCTGCTTTGGCAACCCGTCGTTCTTCCGCTCCTGGCCCTGATGACATTCCGTATGACTTTCTTCGGATCTGCACCCGATGGCCCTGCACTTCTTGCTGGATCTTTTCAACCGGATGTGGGTTGAGGGGTCGTTCCCTTCCCGTTGGAGGGAGGCGATTGTGGTCCCGATACCTAAGCCGGGAAGGATCCGGCGGAGGTGGCGAGCTATCGGCCTATTGCTTTGACGAGCTGCTTATGCAAGCTCCTCGAAAAGATGGTGGCCGTCCGACTTTCCTTTACACTGGAGTCGCTTGGGTTATGCCCCCCGACCCAGTATGGTTTCGTCGATTTCGGGGTACTCTGGACCCCCTTCTCCTCCTTGGCCATGATGTACGGGAGGCATTTTCCCGCCGGAATCTTGTTCTGGCCGTCTTTTTTGACGTCCAAAAGGCCTATGACACGACCCGTCGGGGAGTGGTCATGGACCGTTTGAAGTCTCTTGGTTTTGTGGGCTTTTTGCCCACGTTTCTTCGCAACTTCCTCTGCCGTCGCACTTTCCGCGTCCGTAATGGGGCGGCCCTATCTGCCCTGTATGTTCAGGAGGAGGGGGTGCCCCAGGGGTGTGTGTTGAGCGTCTCATGCTTCAACCTAGTTATGTCTGCGCTACCGGGAGCTCTTCCGCCCTCGGTGCGCTGTTCCATCTATGCAGATGATCTGGCTGTCTATGCCGCGGGGACGAGTCCCCCCCTCGTGGAGAGGCAAGTCCAACTCGCGGTCAATCGGGTTGAACGCTGGGCGTCGTCGGTGGGCCTTACGTTGTCTTCTCCGAAGACTTCGTGTGTGGCCTTCCTTCCGTCGAGGAGACGGGGATCCGGCGCCATCCCGGCCTTTAACCTTACACTCGGGGTCAGCCTCTGGCCCTCGTTTCATCAGTACTCTTTTTGGGTATGGTTTTCGACAGCCGTTTGAGCTGGGTTCCCCACCTTCGCCGGCTGCGCGTGTCCGCGAGACGTACCCTGGATTTGCTGGGGCATCTGTCGCATACTACATGGGGCGCGGATAGGCGGACGCTCCTCCGTTTGTACGTGTCCTTGGTACAGTCCAAATTAGACTATGGGAGTGTGGTGTATGGCTCCGCCTCCCGCACGGCCCTTCGGATACTGGATCCGGTCCTCTCTAGAGGACTGCGCATGTCATCTGGCGCCTTCCGCTCCTCTCCGGTTGATAGTCTGCAGGTGGAGTGCGACATCCCTCCCTTGGAGGATCGGAGGTCGTTCCTCGTTGCTAAACACTATCTCCGGATCCTCCGTCTTCCCACCTCTCCTCTGTTCCAGGTGGTTGAGAGGGCGTTCTGCCGGGATGGGGGTTGGTATTTCACCGACACGGTGACCTCCCTCCTCGATGGTATGGGCACTCCCCCTCCATCCGTTATACCGGTCTCTTTCAGTGGTGTTGCACCTTGGGAGAGCACCCCTGTTGCGTGCTGTAGGGCGTTGCGCCCCGTTCGCAAGACCGAGTCGGACTCTGCCTTGCTTCGGTCTCTTTTCCTGCAGCATGCGGCGTGTCACTCTGCATGTGTTGCGATCTTCACGGATGGTTCGAGGTCGTCGGGGGGCGTTGGATCCGCGGCTGTTCCCCAGTCGTCTGTCCTTGCTCCCCGATGTACCCGTCTCCCTGATGAGGCTTCCGTTTTTACGGCGGAGCTCTATGCCATTCTGAGCGCTCTGGAGGTGGTGCGGGAGCATCCGGATGGGTCGTTCGTCATCCATTCGGATTCCCGCAGTGCCCTGGATGGCCTGGAGTGTTTTGACTCTGTCCACCCGCTGGTCCGACGAATCCAGCTACTGTACCATACTCTTGTCGCTTTCGGTGGCAAGGAGGTGGTATTTTGCTGGGTCCCAGCACATGTTAACGTGGCTGGAAATGAGGCTGCTGATCGAGCTGCCCGTTCCGTGTGCCGACTGCAGGTTTCACCTGTGTCCCTCCCTTTTTCTGATTATATCCCTGGCTTCCGTAGGTTTTTTGCGCTCCCGGTGGCAGAGTCGCTGGGATGGCGCTACGGACAACAAACTTTGCAAGATTAAACCCAAGTTGGGATGTTGGGCCTCTTCCTTCCATCGGTCGCGCCATAAGGAGGTGGCTCTGGCCCGCCTCCGTATTGGCCACACCCACCTGACCCATGGCTATTTGATGGCCGGGGATCGGGTGCCCCGATGTCCCAATTGTGACGTCCTCCTTACAGTTGACCACCTTCTGTGGAGTGTCCGCTTTACTCTGCGCTGCGCGCAGAGTATTTTCCCTTTTTGGAGAACGTTGGGCTTTGTGATAGGCTTGGCGCTCTTCTGTCTGAAGGTTCCTACTTTTCGATAACCGGGTTGTTCTCCTTCCTCTTTCGCTCCCGACTTCTTTACCGGCTGTGACCCCACTATGATCTTTTTGCTTTCCCCCACCTCCTCCTCCTCCCCCCCCGTCTATTGTTCATTTCCGTTAGTTGTTCCATACTCTTCGTTCTGTGTTCGCTCTGCTATCCACCTTTCTTTTGGTGGCCATGAGCGTCGGTCATTCTTTGAAACAAAAAAAAAAAAAAAAAAAAAATATATATATATATATATGGGAATGAACTCAGAATGGTTTCCCTGAGTTTTTTATGATACACACAAACCGTGCATGGAACAAGGAACTCTTCTGGGATAATTAAATCCACTATAGTCTGAATAAGTAAGGTAAATGGCAAATACCATACCCCACTAAATGTAGTGGGGCTAGGCTGCTTTAAACCCTAGATCCATGTCCCAAAGCTGGATCCTGTCTACTTTGCAGATAGCTGGTGAGGGAAGCTATATTTATGGGACCTCTTTGCGAGAGACCCATTGCCCACGTCGGGCTTGCATCATGAAAAAGAAAAACTGGTATTTGCCATTTACCATTACTTATTCGGACTATAGTGGATTTAATTATCCCAGAAGAGTTCCTTGTTCCATGCACGGTCTGTGTGTATCATATATATATATATATATATATATATATATATATATATATATATATATAACTTTTGCTTACCTTGTGTCTTGGAGTACATGCCACTGGATACAATGAATAATTATAATTGTATTTTTAATTAATTGATCCTAATTTCCATTAATTATAATTGTAATTGATTCAAAATAAAATTAAAATAAAGGTAATTGTAATTGATTTTTGAGCTATAACTGATGTAATTGATCAATTAATGTCGGTTGTTAAAAATTATACCCCTAGATCTGGCAGTCATACATCATCCAATGAAAATAAACCTTTGATAGTTTATTTAGTTATACTTAGATATACAGTCGAACCTCGTTTAACGTCACGCTCAGTTTACGTCTTTTTGTTTAGCGTCAAAGCCTCCATTGGCGTACATGCATTCGTTCTACGTCACTTAGCCTGTTTACTGGCTATTAGAATTGTTGTAAAGGTATGGAAAGAGGTAACCACAACCACTATGAACTCTGCGTGGAAGAAACTGTGGCCCTCTGTGATCTATCATTTTGTGGGCTTTGAGGAACAAAGCAATCCTGAAGCTGAAATTCTCCACCTTGGGCAGGCAATGGGACTGGAAGTTGATGCTGATGATGTGCAGGAACTTCAAGAGCATGAGAGGGAGTTAAATGCAACAGACCTCCAAGAGATGGCAAAGGAATCTGAATCTGAATCTCTGGAGTGGATTACCTAAAACCCCATTGAACATGTACTTCGTTTAATGTCACTTTTCCCAGAATGAATCAATGATGTTAAATGAGGGTCGACTGTAGACCTATATTTATTTTAGATATATATTTAATATAGAATAGATAGTTATATTTGTGTAATTGATTCAGACAAAATTAATTGTAATTGCAATTGATCTTGAAATTGTGAAGTACCATACAATACTAACTAATTAATTTAAAGAAAAATAAAAAAAATTATAATTGTTTCCATTTTGTGTAATTGAACCCAACCCTGGTTTTTTTTAACTCTTTTTAGATAAACATGGATTTCAGCAGTTTGAATATGGGCAGGTTCTTGTTGTGATCCATTTAAAAAAAACACAGGAAAAGTGAAAAAAAGCATTCATGCATTGACTAAAAATTTGATTGATCAAAATCCTGAACTGAAACTAACAAATAATCATAAAGCATGTGCAAACTGTCGAAATATACTAGCAAATCATCCATCCCCAATACCTGAATGTGAACCACTTGAAAAATACCATCCACCTCATCAAGTGCCCCATCTGAGCTAGAAACATTGGAGATGTAGTTGAAATGCAGTATGAGCTTAGTAAATTCAATGCTGTATTGGCCACACTTGATGAGACCCCAATAAAACTATGTAAACTCTCTGACAGCGCTGGTTATGCAAAGAGAAAGTTGAAGACAGTAGGAGTTGTGAAAAGAAAGCTTGAACTTACAACCAATTTCATGCAGTGACTCAGATGATACAGAACTGGAGATTCTTCAACAACTAAAAGAAAAATTTAATCAAGTGACAAGTCGAAGTGAAAAACTGACAATTCTTACTATCCTACCAAAAAGATGGACACAAAGATTAGAGAAGAATTTAAGTGCTCAGATTACATGGCTAGGCAAGCAAAGAGTTTGGTGAGGGAGAAGGGAGTGCTTTCAACTCCTAATCCGTGTTTGGGGAAACGCCTGAATAGTGAAACTGCTGCCAAAGTAATTGACTTCTATCATTCGCCAGATGTGAGTAGACAAATGCCAGGGTTGAAAGACTGTTTCTGTAAAAGGAGCTGATGGTAGGTGGGAAAGAAAACAAAAATCGCTAATCTTATGCAACCTAAAAGAAGCATTTGAGCTCTTTAAAACAAACCATCCAACAATTAACATGTTAACTGCCACATGAACCACCGGTGGATCACAGGGGGTTATCATGGATTGCCACATGAGCCACCGGTGGATCACTCTTTTAATGGCTTGTAATGGCCATTAAAAGCATTGGCACTACGGGAAAATGCCAGATTTCACCAATGGCACTTAACGTGTTAAAATAGGATTGTCAAAATTTGCAGAGCTTTGGCCAAAAGGATGTGTGTTGCCAGGTGCCAGTGGAACACATTCTGTCTGCATTTGCACTAAGCAATGTAACAATAATGGCTTCCATAAAATATGTTGTAAATGCCTAATAACTGCCTATTTTAAATATAAAGTTATGTTGATGCCTCTTTTTTCATGGTTTCACCCAACTAGACAAGAATCAGTTCTTATAACTCAATTGGTAAAAATAAAGGAATAGGTTATTTTAATATACATATTAAAAGGCAAATTGTCTTAAAAATAGCAGACATTATTGATCTCAGTGAGACAAATCTACTGTTACTTTTCTCAATACTAGCTCAAACAGTTCCAAAGAAACGGTGCTCCAAAGTTTGGTGGAAAAAGGTACTTGGTCAAAATGGAGGTAGGTATGGTCCACTGAAATGGCTGTAGCAGCTATACTAACTTAATCAACACTAAACATCTTGTTCTAGGTTAAGGTAGACATGTGTACCCAAAATTGGTTGAGATGTCAAATGACTGACACAAGGTCAAAGGTCAAAAATAAGATCAACTTTTTTTTTTATCACTGAGGTAAAATATGAATAGAAACAAAGTTGTAGATCTGCTTAAAAGCTTTAAAATAATGTTTAAATGGTCTCTGTAAGTACAATAGGAGCCGAGATATTTCATGTTGAAATATGGTATGACCTTGGAAATTGACCTTTTTTTTTTTTTACAAAATTCGAATGGCCATATCTCTGCAACCATATGACCTAGAGTGTTGAAACACATGCCATTCTGTTTTTCCTACTGAGATCTATAAGTGTACCAATTTTCAAAAAAATCAGTGATGGTCATATTTTTTTGACCCAAAATTCCATTGAACTGACATGGAATGACCCATTGGGCTTATAAAAATATAAATAGCTATATTCCTAAGTTTTAAGCTTATTCTAACTTAGTACACTATTTATTAGAGAGATCCAGAGGTTGTTTTCTAAATGTAATACCATATAAAATATAGCTTGACTTGGATAACCTTAATAGGGCCAAATGACTTTGTTTTACAAATGAAATGAAATAAAATCAAGACTGTTGACTCTGCCAATTTTGTGATACATTTCTCTTCCATCCTCTAATGTTTGTTAGGAAACTAAATTACCCATGAAAAAAAGTCAGCTTCACTCTGTTGCAATATTTATTATGTCTAATGATTATTCAGATATAGAATTACTAAATAATTTAGTCAAACAGGTATTTATATAAAGATGTGATGATTTTTATTTGTTATAGACCTGTATACCATGTTAGTATGCCCTTGTGCAGAATGCAGTATAGTTGTTGTTTGATGGAGTTATTTAATCCTCTCTGTAATACCTGAGGGCATATGATAGAGGGGACCTACAGCTTTATGTGGGATCTGAACCACAGGTCACTAACTACATCACTAGCTACATAATCTAGATGTTCTAGATATAGTGGATGGTCCCCATCTACATAACTATTACCCAGACCCAATGTCACTTTACTGCAGTAATTGATGTGTACTGTGTAGTGTTATGTTATAATGTTTCAGACCAAGAAAGACCCTAGGATCCACTCGTGGCTGGTCTACCTAACTGTGTTCATAATTGTGTATTATGCATGTCCTCTGTGGTGGTGGAGAGGACCTAACAATGGACCTATGTGGTATTATGACATCTGCCATGATGTAGCCCACAAAGTATAGTCCTTTTAGCTCATATACCAAGGGCATTTGAATACTTTAAATATGTTAACATCTTGTCAGACATATAAATTGTAGTGGCGAAGCGTCCATTAAGGCTATAAGGCTCAGCCTACCCAAAAATTTGTGATAAATTTTAATAATAAATACCAAATAATAAAAATAGAATTTATATTATTTATTTTTATCTATGAGATGTTAGCAATATCTTTAATGAATTGCATTTCTATGATTCTGTAATTACATCAAATGCAAGGGCAATAATTGTTTTAAATCTGTCGTTAAATACTGACCAGCAGCAGCTTCAAGGCTGTGTCAGAATTGCCTGCCTGGCACATGCGCACACAGTAGTTATTACAGATGCGAGGGGTGGGGTAAGGGGGACTCGGGTAGGGGAAGGTGGGGATTTCCAGTGGCTATGAAGGCGTGCCTACAAACTTCAACAGACGAGCATTGCAATATGATTTACACTGTGGTTGCAGGTGCTTAATGCTGTTCTGTGTATTTGTGTGTTGTCGTCATGATGGAGGTGGATCAATTAGAAGATTTAGTGGACTTTTTAATTAATAATGAAACACTTTTTTCTCAAGCTCGGAAGAAAAACCTAAAATTAAAGAAAAAAAAAAACCTCCTACTCATTTACTCTTACAACAGAAAGATGGTAAATATATGAGGTATTTTCAAATGAGGTGGTATACAATGACACCATGGTTGATGTGCAGTTTAAAAAGGATTAAACTTTTTTCTTTTTATTGTGTACAGGTAAATCTCGATTTATGATGATGTTGTGTTCCTGAAAACCCCATTGCAACTCAAAATATTGTAAGTGAAATTCATTATAACATGGGGTACGTTTCCAACCAGTCCCAAACACACATGTATCACTGAAAAAAAAATTCTTACACATAAAATCAATAGAAAACAATTAAACAACACTCACCACATCATTAAGAACAAGCCCGGTTGTCATCACATGTCCCCTTCGAGGCTAAGGGGACTCTTGTAGGTGGAGTGGAGACGTCACTCTGACTCCCACACAGCCTCTGGGGAGTCCAGAGAGGCTGAGGTTGAGGGTTGTGGCTCTGACTGTGGTAGGGGTTTGAAAAAGGAGGTAAGAACAATCATTTCTCTGCTGTCAGGACAAAGCGCAGGACTGTAGTGTGCCTGGTGGCTGTGTGGTGGTGCGCGGATAAATGATGCCATGGCTGACAAGTGCAGCGAGAGATGCATTCCCTCTTCTGAGCGTCACTGAGTTTGGCTGACCAATGGCCATTGTTAATGCGAATTTTTTTGATCGCAAATAGGGAGATGGTCTTAATTCATCACCATCATTAATGTCAAATATCGTAAGTTAGGACATCGTAAATCAAGGTTTACCTGTACTTTTTAATAGGTGTAGTCAAGAATGGTGTAAATTAGGTATTGGAGGGGAAAGGTTTAAAAAATTTTATTGCTAAAATGAATAAACACGAAGCTTCTGTCAAACACATTACAGCAGCTGTGAAACTTAATGAACTAGGTAAGAATAGAACAACATGCTCTGTCTGAGGCACCACGCATTGCTGCTATAAAGCACAATGAAAAAGTTGATCAAAACAGGCTTATAATGAAAAGGTTAATTTCAACTGTATGTTTCTTATCACGCCAAGAACTAGCTTTTTGTGGACATGACAGAGACTTCTCTAAATAAGGGAAATTATTTAGAAAGTTTAGATTTTTTGGCTGAAGAAGAGCCTTATATGTGAGATCATTTAAGCAGTTGTAGCTCTGTTTTTCAAGGGCATTTCAAGTGACATGCAGAATGACCAAGGTTATAGAATGTATTACTGTTGTTGTAAATGAACATATTTTGAATGAAATAGAAAATAGCCCTTTTATATTTGTCCAGGCTGACAAAACGACTGATATGTCAACTAAAAGTCAAATGAGTTTCATTTTTCAGTTTGCTAATACTTCAACTGGAGAAATTGAAGAAAGGTTTGTTGGATTTTATGATGTCTCAAAAGACAAAACTGCTCGTGGATTAGCTAATATCTTGTTAGGAGTTTTGAATACCTGGAAAATAGGCAAAGACAAATTAATAGCACAAACATATGATGGTTGTAGTGTAATGGCAGGGAAATCCAGAGGTGTCCACACCATTGTGAAAGTCGTATTCTTATGCCATGTTTATCCACTGTTATGCACATCAACTAAATTTAGTCTTGCTGCATGCATGCAAGCTAGTGCGCCACTTTTAATAAAAGTTTGAAATTTTGAGGTGCAATATTTTCATGTGGTGATCCCTGCTACTTTATTGGCGAATATGAAGTTTTAACCCATTCTGAAAATATTTGACCCTGGATTGGGGGCATTGAAATTTTGACCCCAGCCTGTGATTTTTCATATGTATTTGGCCATAAAATCTTTATTTATTAACTGATTCGAATGATTCTTGTGTTAATTGATTCAGAATTTAAAGTTCTTTAGTTATTAATGTTATTGTACTTATTAATATTAATTGTTATTAGTAGTTATTAATGCATTTTAATAATTATTAATATTTTCATATTTCTTTTCAGACTATGGATAATAATGCTTATTTGCTAAAGCGAAGTGAAGTAAATGTCAGTGATGATTCCAGTGATATTATTATTGGAAAACTTTTGACTGACATAAAAACTGGTGAAGGCAGTGTGTTGCCATCCAATGGTGATGTGTTGAAGTATTTTCTTTATTTAACTAGAGGAGAATACCAAAATGCTTCTCAGGATGAAGTGATTGCGATTGCTTTGAGGAAAGTGAAGGTCATCTGGGATATGGCAAGCATTCCTACCAAAAATGTAATAAAGAATCCTCTGCCTAAAGCCAAACTCAAAGATTTGATAAAAGAGCATTCTTCATTAGCTCGTAACAGAGGTAAACCTAATTTTGAGCAAAAACAAAAAGACTTTCTAAGGAAGTTAGAAAAATTATTTGATATTGCGGCCAGTGATGCCTTAGATGAGATAAAAAAAGACAAGGTTAAAGACGAAAATAAAAAAATGATAGACATAACATTTCTTGAAGATCAAAGGACAGAGAGAAGATATTGTCTGGGAAATATTTACAAAAGTTACGAGAAAAAAGTAGTGAAAAACATAACACGAAAGAAAAACTACAAAAAATTTGAGAGAGAAGAAAAAGAAAGGACACTGCAGAAATTCCAAGCACTTGAAATGCCATCGAAAGCCAATTCTTCTTCATTGACGTCCAACAGTGACAACGATAATGATGACAAAGTCACCATTCCTAAAAACACACCCAAAAGACAGAAAACTTGTTGAAAATGAAAGATGCCTTCTTCCAGACATCTACAAGAAAAGCAGTTTGCGAAACTACTTGAAAAAATAAAAGGTGAGTGTCCTGTATACTGTTTTATGCATTAAAATATTTTCACTATTTAATCTGGGTTAATATTATGAATTATTATTAACAATTTCTCCTTTTTCAGGGTCTTCAATGGCAACTGAATTGGCAATAAACTGGCAAGGAGGGTTCAAAGGAATGTTTTTTATATTACTTTTGTACGCTTTAAAAAAAAAAAATGGGGTTTTGATCATGTCATTGACAATTTTGACTTTTCATTCCGTTTCTGTGAAAGGTTTATTTCAACTTTGACATGTTCAAAATTGTTCCCACCCATTGGAATAAGCCTATTTCTTATTATTATGCTTTTCAGATGGGCCCATTGCCACGAAGCTGATCTGGGATGATGCTTCAGGGTGGTGGTCACACCCATAATGTCTTCTGTATTGCACTAAATTTGTCTAATTTTTATAGATTACCTGAGTTTTCAACCAAACACTTATAGTAAAAGTTACTGTTTTGGTATGCAAAAGAAGGTATTTCCAATTCTGCATCAATTGACACCAGAATTATTTGAATCAGTTAATAAATAAAGATTTTATGGCTAAATACATATGACAAATTGGTCTGATGACATCACAGGCTGGGGTCAAAATTTCAATGCCCCCGATCCAGGGTTAAATATTTTCAGAATGGGTTAAAACTTCATATTCACCAATAAAGTAGCAGGGATCACCACATGAGAATATTGCTGCACAAAATTTCAAACATTTATTGAAAGTTGCACACTCTTAAATTGCAAGCAGATTACCCAAGTTAAGCTATACATAGCTGGTCTTACTGGTTTTCATACATTTTTTAGTCATTTGAGTAAAAGAACAGAACTGCTTAGGGAAAAAGGGTTTAAACTCCCCAGTCCAAGCAAAACCAGATGGAATTATCACTCAAGTGACAATTATTGAACACTATTCTGAACTCAAGGCTGCATTTAAAGATGTGCTGGATAATGATGGTTGGGACAGTAATTCAATTCAAATTGCAATGTGAAATTACTGAACACTGAACAACAGTACATTTGTATATTTACTGCATTTGTATGGTAAAATCTTTATGCATTCTGGTATTTTATTTGACATTTTACAAAGCAAAGCTGCTCATATAATACTATGTAACAATGGAATCCTGAACTGTGTAATATCTATTTCAAAGTTGAGATGTGAAGAAGTCATTTACAAACGTATTGAAAAATCTAAGAATGTTTTTAAATTGTGAAAACACAGATGGAGATGCCTCTCAGTACAATTTGGTGAAATGCTCACAAACCAGCTAAGATGGCTTACGTATGAAATATGAAATTCTTGATTGTATCATTATTCAATTAGAAGTTAGATTTAAGGATTTTTCAGAATTTGACTTCATTGAACTTGTCAATGAAAAAAAAGTTGAATTTTATAGCCATCCAGGAACTTTTCTGGAAACTGTTTTCCACAACTTTTTGAGGAAGTACCCCTTTTTTCGAAAAGAAAAACTGAGAGGGGAGCTTATGTTTATACAGGGTGTTTCAGGAGGAAAGGTCAATACTTTGGGAGGTGATAGTATCGGTCATTGTGAGAAAAAAAAGTTTATATGAACATGTGTCTAATTCTGAATGGTTATGGAGATAGAGCTGTTTGAATCTACAAATACAAAAGCATTGTTAATGGTAATCAAGAAAGAGAAACCAATTATTGTTTCTAACATTTAATGTTTAAACATTGGCATTTTGAATGGTATCAGATACAGAAATTACAAATTTGTTAGTTTACAATACATTTTTGAAAATCCCACCATCAACCTCAATGCACTTTGCAACTTGTGTGCGAAGATCATGTGTTGTTTGTCTGGGTTGATCTTGACATTCTTTTATGCGGGCAGCAGCATCCAAAATGCGCATGAGCAATTCATCTCGTGTATCCACCTTTCTTTTGTAAACTTGACATTTCATCCACCCCCACAAACAATAATCTAATGGAGAGAGGTCTGGAGACCTTGGTGGCCATTGAATGGGACCACCGTGGAGGGAGGAAGAGCTGCGTGTGCATCAGATTCAAACAGCTCTATCTCTGTAACCATTCAGAATTAGACACATGTTCATATGAACTTTTTTCTCACAATGACTGATACTATCACCTCCCAAAGTATTGACCTTTCTCTTCCCAAAATGCCTTGTATATAGCAGTGAAGATAAACAACTACGGTGCCACTTAAAGACATTTTAAAATTTTTGATAATCATTGTATTAAAAGATGTTTTACCTGAGACTGTACATTTATTGTCACTCATATTAAGCATTCCAGCAACAACTGCATCTTGTAAAAGGAGTATGAGCACATTAAAATGTGTAAAAACACATCTTTGCAACACTATGACAAATTCACAATTGTCATATTTGTCAACACTAGCCATTGAGAAAGCAACTGTGAAGACATTGGCTAAGCGTCAAGAATTCATTGCAAGAGTCATTGACATCTTTGTGGAAAAGAATTATTGATGAATTTAAAGGTATGTCAATAATGACCATTACATTTTTATGAATCATATTGTTTGTGTTTTTTGATAAAAAAAAGTAATGATTGTATTTACCATGTTGGCTAAACACATTATTTAATAGTATAAAAACGGTCTATCATGAATTCTGTACCAGTAATATATGTAGGACTAAGCTATATTAATTTATATTGCATTGTTACAATAACTATGATTAAAGTTTAAAAAGATTCATTGTTTCCATTTCTTTATTTTAGAATTTTACAATATAGCTATAGTAAACAATCTGTTACCTGACCCTCAGATAACTGACCTGTCCAGTTTTCTGACTTTTTAAATGCAAAAATCAGTTAATTTTTGGCTATCTGATCTTTATACAAAAGTTTATGAATTGGTCACCAGGGGAGCTGTTGCGAGGGCCAGTGAGAGCTGCCACGGGCCCCAGGGAAGGATTGGTATATGGGCCCCCCTGTTTACTCAGTATTTTATTATGAATGTGTTTTGTGTACATAATAAGCAAACTGATTATATGTCCAAGCACTATTCAAAACATACAGTATGATAATCTCTATAAAATGTATATTCATTAATTATATTTCCTCTCTATTATTTAATCAATTGCTTTATTAATATTTTTAGATTTTATCCCCCCCTTTTTCCAGGCCCCAGGTATCTAACCTGGCTTCCCCACCCTCTCAGCAGCCCTGACTGTAACTATCTACTGCTGTCTTTGCATGCTCAGATCACTTCTTGTTAGATGTTAGCATCCTTTATGCTGTAATTCTAACCAAAATTAAATAAAAAATATGCAATACAATAGAAGTGTTATTCGAACATGGGTAAAAATGAACAAGAAAGAAGCTGTTGGATAAGTAGTAACACTTGCTCAAAAACAGTCCATCCAGGTATCTGACTTTTTGGACATCAAACAATCTCCAGGTCCTATTAGGATTGGATAACAGGTTGTTTACTATATAGGTTTTTCAAGAGATCACAAGCTATCAGCTTCACTACTTTGGTTTTAATTCATCCCATTCAGATTATTTTACCATTTCAGAGATTAATAGCAAAATGTATCATCAATAAATATAGATACATACTGGAGCAGTAAATCAATCTGTCATAGGTAGCAATTTACCTATTTATTTAGACTCAAAACATCAGTAATGGAACCAGCTGCCAAGAAATTATGTACAGAAAATGCTTCAAACACAAACTCTGCCATCAAAGAAGATATTGTAATTCAGTCTTTGAAAGAATTTCAGGTTGAGAGAGTTTTAAACAATTCTGAGGACAAATTTTGTGTGACAGTAGAAGGAAACTTTGGAGGATCTTCAGAGAAAGCTGTAATTTTATTGCAGGTAGATTTAATAACAAACCTACACTTAATTATCGCCTGTGTTACGAGTAGGTAATCTTAGAAAGCAAGAATCTATGCATATGGTAATAGAGGTGCTGAATGGTACTTTTATTTTCTATTTCTTTATGCATTGCCTTTGAGCTTACAAATTACCTCTTCCAAAGAGCATAGAATCTATAAAGGCCTATGATGTTACCTTATGTATGTAGCTATAATGTTACAATATATAGGCTAGTTTACTCTTAAAGTCCTTCCAAGCTGAAGCTTTGTTTAGAATTATTGTAGTGATGAGAAGTGTTGCATAAAATAAGAAATTTGGCTTCATTTTAATTTTAGGTCCCTTAAACATAGATTTTTCAGAAATATTAACTTTTTAAAATTTGCATAAGCCCAGGCCTATGTAGTGTGGTGAGCTAAGTTGATTATTTTCAAATTTAAATTAGGCTAATTACAGTAGAAAAATTATGAATTTGAACATGAGTACCCAAAAGATTATTTGAAAATTGTGATCAGCATTGGGTTGAGTCAAGAGGGTGTGTCAATTTTAGTAAAGTCAACAATTCAAAAACTACTAAGTACTAATGCTCAAATGATGTTATATTATCTAGCAAACCTAGAAATATCTTTAGTGTTTAAAAAAGCCACTTACCTACTTGTATTTGACCATAAAGGTTTGAAATATAACCTAAATATGACTGTAGCATTGTATATCAATGTGCCATTGATGTGTGTAGTCAACTTTGGTTATTTTTGGTGTGTAGTATGATCGTAATTTTAGTCAAATTTTATGACGATTTTAGAAGTATTTTAGCATTATACTGTTCAAAACAGCAAAATTAACCAGTTTTTTATCAATATTTATTAATGGCTTTAAAAAGTATTAGAAAAGATAAGTTCATTTTATTCATAAAAAAAGTACATAAAATGTGCTTAAAACAGAGAAAACCCCTTTTTGGTACAAAATTTTCATTTCATTACAATTGAAATTGTCAAATATTTTGACAATTTTTGTCTAGTTTTCACAATATATTGTACAAAACCATAAACTAAAGCATTTTATGGCCAAATATTAGTAAATCCAGTAAATATTTTGAAATAAATACAACCATATAGGTCCTAATTTATGGTCCAATTTTCATTTGTAAGTGTAAAAATAGGCTAAATGGTTGATTTTGAGGCCAAAATTTGTAGGTATACTATTTAATGTTCATATATATCATTTCATGAAATACACTCACTTTTGCAATGTCTTAGGGGTACATTAAAGTTTTTTATAAAAATTGTGTCTTAAAACATGGAAAAAAATCTTTTTCCATCAATTTTTTGCCTTACTGAGATCGTAATTTTAGTAAAATTTTATGATTTTAGAAGTATTTTATCATTATACTGTTGAAAACAGTAAAATTAAGCAGTTCAAAAAATGTTTCAAACTACAGCATTGTTTTCACCAAAGGACTAATTCTTCCCATGCATAGGATCAAAGAAAGTAGGACCTATTTTTGATGTTGCTGCCTTTAACTGGCAATATTCTTTCATATCTCTGACTATTAGTCATCCTCCTTTTGGGATTTTGGTGAAACCTTTGCTATTGTGCTAGACACATCAAAAGCTTTGATAGAGTCTGGCACAAATCCTTAATTTCCAAACTCCCCTCTTTTAGTTTCTACCCTTCCATCTGTGGCTTCCTCTGATCTTCTTTCTGGCCAATCTATAACTGTTGTAGATGACCATTGTTCTTCCCTCTAGAACTATTAATAATGGCATTCTTCAGGGTTCTGTTCTGTCTCCCAATCTTTTTCTTTTATTTATCAATGATCTTTTAAGTCACACATCCTGTGCTGATGATTCCACTTTTCACTTCTTCAAAAGCATCCCTCTGAATAGACACACACTGCTTCATGTGGGATGGCTATGATACACCTGACCTCTCTCTGATTGGGACAGAGAAAACCTTGTGGCTTTCAATAGCTCAAGAACTCGGTTCCTTCATCTGTCTACTTATCACAGTCTTCCACACAACTATCTTCTTACTTCAGCAATACACATCTCAGTCCTTCCTCTTCTCTTAACATCCTTGGTATTTCCTCATGATCTTTCCTGTAAAGATCACATACAGTATACTCTAAAATAGCTTCTGATCGGTTAGGTGTACCAGCTCTGTAGTTTCTTCACCCCCATTCAGTTGCTGTGTCTATACAGGGGTTTGTCCACCCTATATGGATTATACTTCTCATGTGTAGGCTGTAGGGTGGCTCAACCCACACAGCTAGAGCTACTTAACTGGGTGGAATCAAAGGCTTTTCATCTCATTAGTTCCCTGCCTCTTACTGACTGTCTTCAATTCCTCTCTCTCTTTGCTGCAATGCTGCCTCACCTCTTTACTATCATTTTAGTATAATGAACACTGCTTTTCTGGACTCTCTAACTGCCTGCCTCTTCCTTTAAGGGGAGAGAGTATGCAGTACCAGACTTTCGACACATTCTTATTCCTTTTTGTCCAACTCTCTAATGCAAAGGTTAATCAATATTTTCAATCTTTCATCTACTCAACCAGTCAACTCTGGAATAATCTTCATCAATCTTTCTCTTTGTGGGCATTCACCCTTGGCTCCTCTTTCCTGCATATGGAAAAAAGTGGCATGTTTACATTTACAAAATTTATATTTAGAAGACAATGATAACTTCTACAAAGCAAACACACCTTATTCAGACCAATACACCATCTGGATTTTATATGGTTTTGTTTTAATGTCTTTCTTGTGCATCTGTTGAATGGTACAGTAATGTATGTCCACTTCCAAAGCCGCATGTCTATTAGATTTGATCTGACTAGTACAAAATACTTCAATTACTCGCTCATCCTCTTCTATATGAGTTGACCTCAGATGTCCACTGTAAGGTTTGTCCATGAATAACCAGTTTTTAGAAATTTAAAAATTTTTGATGCGTGATATCACTGCTATGTATGGTCCTTGCATCAGGGAATGATGGACACCGAAATAATTTTGGAATTTGTATTGCTCAGAGTCACTGAGCATAGAGTATCCATGCAGATAACACTCTCGTCCCACTGCAGAATTAAATAGGGCTATTTTTTTGTCATTTTAAATAAAACATTAGAAGTTACAATTAAAAAAATTTCTCAATACTGTACTGCTCTTTCAGAATACCTACTACAGTACCAGTATGTGTTATGCAGTTTCTGCTTCCTGCAAAGCTTAAGAAAAATATTTGACCTTTAAATTTTGAATTGCTCTGTATCTTGGTTTGGAAAAATAATTTTTTCTTTTGGAAAACTTGGGATAGTTAGCGCTTTTTACATTGACTATTTTGTATATACTTTTAAATAAATAACTTTAGTCCTATATTTATGAAATGCAGGTATTTTCATGGAATATGCAAGTCCTGAAATGCCCTTAATTTCACTGTAAAAACTGACTTACAGAAAAATGTTAAGACTTGTGCAAATTCAATATACATTCCTGTGATCAAACTTAAATTTTTAATGATACTTTCAATATAATAACTCTTAAGCATAGGCATAGTTTGAAGTATTGACTGTATTATGTCAAATGGGTCATTCCAGGACAAATCAGGCATTGTCTGAAACCACACCCACTTAGGTTTTGCTTAAAATTGCTACACAGGGTTGTTTATGCTGAAAAACACAATTTCGAGTTTCAGAGCAATCAGAGTAATGGTTCAAAAGTTATGAGCCCCCCCAATTTTGGTGGTGGGAGCTGGCCCCTTAATTTTTAAAAGTCTATAACTCGGTCCCCTAATTAAGCTAGGAAAAAATTTAAAAACCATTTGAAAGCTCAAATCCTAAAGAATAATTGACTCTAAGTAATAAAATACATTTAATCAAATAGTTAAAAAGTTATATCAGAACTTTTGAATATTTGAATATTCAAGATTTTTGTTTCATAATTTTGTACCTCAATTACTCTTCTATATGACTTAGTCAATGACATTGTGTATTTTTCCCCTTCATTAGATGGTGGTGGAGATTAAAAACACATTCTATTTGCTGGACTTTGAACTTACACCATTATGCCTGTTTTACTTATCAAGCTCTCTTATAAGATGTTTTCCTTGATGTACAAGTGGATTAAGTATAGCTATAAGATGAACTTATTAGTGTTTTCCTAAAACTCAATAATAATTAATAATTATTATTATTATTAACTCTCTCTCAACTTTGTTGATCTTCAAAGGCAAAAAAAATACTGCTAGTATAGTTATGTTTTATTGAACAAATTAAGACATTAGGGCTATTGAATAAAAATAATTGCTGTACACTACATTAAATCTGAAACATTTTTGGTATTTAGCCTAATTCTCAGTATGTATTTCAAAGATAAACGCAACTCTGGTACCAGATTGAATATTAGGAGTTGACATTTAATGAAGGATGTTTTTGGCTTCTACCCAACAAACATCTTTATTAGTTGGGGAAATAGTATCTGTTTTTGCTAGAAATAGGAGTAGTTAGAAACTTGATTTTATAATCTTGGAATTCTTCTGAATAATCTAAAATGATTCCTAGATATTTTCTGCCATCATAAATACATGCAACACACTTTCCACAGGAAATTTTTGCTCATTTGGTAAATCAAGACTCGTGTCTTGAGTCACCTTGTTCAGAGGTTATAACCCTAACAACATTGTAGTCTGAAATTAAATAAGCTTTAATGTGACTGAGACATTGGCACAATTCTGTGAAAACCTCTTGTGCCCTTCACTGTCACTGCTTTTTCAAACCTACTACTGAGTTCTGTTTTATTATGATTTATTTGTTCTTTTGTAATGAATTTAAACTTGATGGACTCAAAATTTCATGTACAAAAGTCATAGAATCTCTGTGGAGACAAAATGTTTCCTGTTGTTGTTCTTTGCAAACTCACTTTTGCTGCTGCTCTCTTCACACTTCCTCCGATGCCATCACAGGCATTTTTGCCATGACTAGTGGCAAAAAAGTTTCACTCTGCCTTTATACCAAAATCTGTTTCATGATGACATAAATTGCTAAAATTAAAGTGGTTTTTGTATTGTCCAGCACAACCATCGGAAAAATATTTCATTGTTTTCACATTAGGGAATCTCATTTTAATGTCTTGAACTAAAAATTGTTGAAATGTATACACTGCTGCGGTGTTATGATCTAAACTATCACTAATGATACAATAGCTAGTGTGGCTTAATTTACCATCTTCCATTTTATATACAACCATTGGGTGTAATGTAACTTGTTCATTTGTCCAATGGAAGCTCTGTGGTGCATCTTGAGTGATGAAAGAATAGTTCTCAGAAAAGTCTCCCAGTATTAAAACTTCATCTTCACTGAGACTTTGCTTAAGGGTCTTCATGTAGAGGCTTTGACTCTTGGCTATATAATGATGATGAGTAAGAGAATAAATTGATTCTGAAAGTTTTTCAATGAATTCCTCCACTGTAACAGTTCAGTTACATTTGACAAAGATGCCCTGTCAATGTTGGTCCACTGGTCATATTCAATTGAATCCCTGGAAGTTGGTACATTTAATGTGTTCAAATAGTTATCTACACTAGCAACACCAGGACATTCTCTACACTGGTGTAACATACATTTAATGTTGTCCACATCAGACATTTTTTTGAATCAATCAATCAATCAATGATAAGTCAAGTCCTTGTCACAAATTGCTGAAACCATTAATTTGGGGTTCTGGTGATAGGTACAAATACAAACTGTGTGTGTACCTGTACCTCCAGCAATAATACACCATTTGGGTCTAAGAGCTGCAAATGTTGAAAAACTTATACTTGAGTCAGTTTCTTTATACCTAAGATACAGTTCTTTCAAATTGCTGAGTAAGAGATGCTTTTGTTTGTAAATTTTGTTTCCATCTTTGTCTCTGACACTAACAGTCTTTTTTTCCTAGATTCACCCGATTGAATTCTGGGTCCTCATAAAAAGCTGTCACATTAGAAAGTTTCATCACTTATCTTTTTCCCTTTACTGTATTTAGGAACATTTGGCAATATTCCATACTGTTGCTTCATGCTCCTGGCTTTATCAACAAGATATCTACTAGCCCCAAAGAACTCTTGAGTTTTTGAGATCATGTATGTGGATAGAGTAAGAATCTGCAACCTTCTTTGGTAGGAAGTTGTAGACTCAATATAGTTGAATGCTTCAGTGAGCTCCCTCATCATAGTTTTGTACCTATTAGATAAATAAAAGGGGGGGATATCAGAATTTTCTTAAATTGAAATTATTAATTTAATGTACTCTAAGATCAAGACCTAAATAGAAAAAATACAAGAATATCTACCTTCCATGGATATTTTTTAGACATTGTTAAAATGGTGTGATTGTGTTCTGTATGTGAGAATGATATTGAAGAAAAGTTAGGCTATTGAAATTTAAAACATCTAAAATTTTATACGTCAAGAATCAATGATCTTTAATTGTGACCATGAGTTGCTAATTTAGTTGAATTTGAGCAATCCTTACCTTTCCAATTTTTTTTCCATGCATAATCTCTTGGATGTAGATTCTCCCTCATCCACAGATGCTGAGAAAGACTGTTCAAAATTCTTTTTCAAAGTAGATACACACTTGTCATATTTGTCTGATGCTTTTTTAGATATCTTGTCAGTGTTCATACCATCTGAAATTAGGTATTCAGCCTTTTTGCCAAATATTTGGCACTGAATGGTGTTTTTTTAATATTTATTTCCCTTTTCTAATAAAGGCATTTCATCACCACCACCACATGACTCATCAGGCTACTTATATGGCTATAGCTATGCCTTTATGGCTTTTTTATTCAACTTTATTAATAAAATCAAATCAAATAACCAAAATGGGAAAAAAATACACCCATGATTCAGTACTCAAAATTGTATATAGGAAGGTTGTAGTGCAGAAACATAAGCTTTTCTCCATTTTCTGGATTTAATCTGTTTCACTTAGCTTCATAGATATTTCCACCTGTACTGAAAAGTCTCTCACTTTCCACTGATGAGGAAAGAGCTGAAAGATATTTGAGAGTGAGCTTCTGCAAATTCTTGAAACCTGCTTTATTCTGCCTCCACCATCCTAGAGGATCTTTTGATCTTTCCAAAAGAGGTAAAGACAAATAGGTGTCAACTTCTTTGCCAATGGCAAGTCTTTTAGGACTCCTAATATTTGATGTAGAGGGTGCAGAGCTTGCATCAGTCTCTTCGTCTACCTTTTAACTAGAATGACTAGATTTTGCCAACTCTAAGAAACAATCATTTAAACTGAAATATTTGGAAAATCCAGGAAATGTTTTACTAATCTCTGAAGGTGAATCAGTGTCAGACGACTCAGGGCTAGGGCTTCCCGTAGATTGTTGTTCAATGCTCTCAATGAGCCACTCTTTCATTTCATCAATTTTGCTCTTCTGAAATTGTAATTTAAATCTTGGATCTAAAAATGTAGTTATGCATAGCATTTTGTTGGTAAGGTAGCATTCAAATCTTGTCTTAGTTGATTTAAGTAATTCTTCAAGCATTGTTAAAATGCCACTGAAGTTGCTTGATTCATTTTGGTCCATGCTACCAGCCTTTTTCAAAAACAGTTGCAAGGCTAAAATTGAAGGTATGATCAAGGAAGCTGTCAAATTTCTATTACTGTGTTCCAGTGTTAGATCTTCGAAAGGTTTAAGTACATGTACTAACTTCTCAATGGTGGTCCATTGATAGGGACTTATATCAGTTACATTGTGGTCAGCACTGTAAGCAGCAATAACCTTTTTTGTTCTAACATCCTTTCCAACATATAGTATGTACTATTCCATCTGGTCTTAACATCTTCTTTGAGCTTGTGCCCTACTACTCTGAGTTGTTTTTGTAGTAATTCAAATTTGGCCATTGCTGATGGTGAATGATTTAGATGTGTAGCTGTGGCTCGACATACAGTCAAAATATCTTTTACAGACCTCTGAGTTAATATTGAATCTGAAATGCTAAGTTGCAGGGTGTGGATAAAACAAGATAAGGAAGGTAACCCACTTTCTTTGAGTCCTGCAACCATATTGGCAGTATTGTCCCTCAGAATGACATGGATTTTATTGAGAGGAATGTTGAAACTCTCCAGACTGCTCACCAGCTGTTCACTAATGTTTTATGTAGAATGAGTTCCCAGAAAATGTTTTGGCTCTTAAGACTGCCCTTTGACGCTCAAAGTTGTCAGACAACCACTGTGCTGTTAAACATATGAATGGAGTGTTGGCTGTAGTGGCAGTCCATATATCTGTTGTTAGGGAAATATATTTTGCGGATGATACTACATCTTTAACATTAGTAAATAATTTATCATATATATTAGGGACAACATTCTCAGAAAAATGTCTCCTACTTGGAGTGGTATAATTAGGGCAAGCTTTTTTCATAAGGCTGTTCAAACCCTCATTTTCAACAAACGAAAATGGCTGTATATTTATGGCAATCATCTCTCCAATTAATTTGTGAAGTTTAACAGCTTATAGTCATTAATATTCCATAATTTTTTTTTCTCTCTAGTCTCAAATAATGTTTGCTGTTGCTTTGGAACATTTGGAGACTCAGTTGGGCCAGCGTTGCTGGGTGATGCTGCTCTTTTTTCTGCTTTAGATTTCTTTAACCCTTCTGTTTTGTATTCTTCAGTATGTTTACTTTTCAGGTGGTTTAACATTGCTGTAGTTGTGTGAGTTTTGGAAGTCTTTCCCCCTCTTGAAACCTTGGCACTTCATAAATTGCACACGCAGCATGTTAGGTCACTTTTACAAGGTTTGAAATATTTCCATACTATACTTCCACTTTGAGACATTTCATAAAGCATAAGGCCATAAGCCTATACATACAATAATTGTTAGGTAAAAACTGCTGAAAAGGTAAAAAAAAAGTAAAATAATAATAAAAGTAAAAAAAACAAATAATACCAAATTTTCAATTAAATCATTGTGCTAACCTGAACAAACTTAACCTAACCTAACCATGCCCATAAAAGCCTTTCAGGCTTAGTAACCTGTAATTTGCATTACAAACTAAATTTTCAACCTTTTGTAGTTTGTGGACTTAACTGCAGGATGCTGTTGCCCATTTGGGCAAAAATAGCAAGCCTACACTATAGTATCCCTAATGCACAAGGAACATTTGGGGTTAAATCACAACTAAAAAAAAAATGAGTATTCAGCTTATTGAAGCCAATTATTCCTATTTAACATGCCGAATATTCAGTTTTAATAAGCAAGCCAAACAGTCAGTTTTTAACAGGCCAAATACTTGGTAGGCAAAAAATGCTATTCAGACCGAATATTTGGTATTTGCCAAATAGTAGGCAGTTGAATATTCGGTATTTGGCTAAACTGCTATTCAGTATACCACTATTAATATATAAATTTTAAACATGTCTTACCATTTAAATTATCATAAACAGTGTTGTGACCCCTTTAAGAGACACCAGAAAAGAATCTTAAAGGGTTTAAGAAATTTACCATTAAATGTAACAGAAAAAAATCCTGCATCCTTAATTGGAAAGTTTGTACAAACTGTTCTCTAAGATTAAATGAACTTGAAGAACCTAATACATTATTTAATGATGTTTTTGAAACTGAGTCATCTACAAGTACCTCTTCATTTCAAAGCAGTCCAGGAAGTACACATTAATTTATGGTATTCCGACTAATATCATTTACCATAAATTTTCACTACATTTTTAAATGCCCTTCATACATACTCTATCTAAACTGACACACAATGTCTAACCAGTTGACTCTATGAACATTTAGATCTTTACCACATTTGGACATTAGTGTTTAGTTGATTGAAGGACATTTATTTAATAATTTATATGGATAGTTGAAAGACATTAATATGTTTGAATTTTTGGTTGAATAGGCTAATAAAACTTTAAAATTTGGTGTGTATATGCTCTCATTTGCAGTGACTTAAAAGTATAATGCAGGTTAAAGTTGGGAAGATTTAAACATTACAATAAAATGGCATAAATTTTGTTTTCTGGAACAACAATAATGCTTTCTTTGCTCAAAATGCCAGTGAGCTAATTATTTCATTAAAATATATTTTCATCTCTTCTGATCTACTCAATAGGTTAATAATTGTTTCAATCTCATTTCAAGCATAAGTACAATAGCTACCATATACTGAGGCTATCTCCCTATATTGCTTTTGCTTTGGTATTTGGGTAGGGCAGTATTTGAGAAGGCCAGTCATATTTTTGCCAAAATATGGCATCATAAATATTTGATACCTACTCTTACTGTTTTCTCATCAATTATTCCAGAAATTGCCTTTCAATGAAGAAAAAATAAATGAAACATTTTCAAAGGTAACTGACTTGAAAACCTTATTTAAAAATGATGTCTATTTTAACCAGACTGCATACCTGCCTTCAGAATTAAATGGTAAGTCTGAAATGCTTGCATTATAACAATGTTACTGCCATTTAGACTTGTTTCAGTGTTCAAAATAATGTGTGTGTAGATTGTATTGCAGTGAGTAGGGGCATCTTGTGTTTTTTTTAAACTTCGTAGATTGTTGGTGTCAAGATTAAGGTGATACTGTGAACTGTTTTGCTTGTAAGCCCAGGATTTTTGAGCTGTCCTGCATTTCTTTCTGACCCTATTTTAATTGTCCATTTAATGTTGCTTATATCATAAGCTAATTAAAAGCATCATTGTTATGAAGTCTTTCCATGCATAATGCGCTGAAAGACTTCATGTGAAAGTTTAATTTTTCTGAGTTCATTTGATTCAAGATAGTAAATATTACTGTAGTTATTTCATTATTATACTATTAAAAGTTAACAACCTCATTTGTTATTATGACACCTAAAATATTCCCCAGTTAAATATGGCCTAATAATTTATTGTCTGTCAGTTAACAAAATTGTCTTAGACTAAGTAAACACAGTAAGAGAAAATAATTAATAGCTAGAAAAATTCCTGATTATGAAACATCAGAATTGTATCAGAACCCATATAATTTAAATTTGCTATTTACACGTGTACGGTATATTAAAAGTTGCATTAAAATCATATGTAAATTTTGTCAAATCTATGAAGTCAAAAGTTCAAGCTATTAGCATTTTAAATGCTTTAAATGCAGTAGCTGTACTACAGTGCCCGCGAAAAGTATCCGATCACCCTTGAAATTTGTATTTTTTACATAAAAAACTGTTTAAATGTATACTAACCTTATATTAGTATTTTGTCATCTGTCCTTTGGTTTGGATGACTTGTTCTAGATGTTTTGGCATGGATTTAATCAAGTTTTGACAAACTTCCACTGATATTTCCTTGCACCATACCTTTTTGATGGCCTCTTGTAATTTTTCGACTGAGCCAGTGTCGTGGCATTCAACCTTATTTTTTATTATTAGCCACAGATTTTCTATCGGATTGAGATCTGGACTATTACCAGGCCAATCCAAAATATCAAATTTATTGTCAGTAATCCATTTTGTCACTATTTTGGCCCTGTGACATGGTGCACCATCATGCATGTATGTTTTTGTCCTTTGGATTGCCATTGCCATTGGAAGTTTATCCTGTAGCATTGCTAAATACCGTGCACCATTCATAGTTGTGTTCTTCGGAAGAAAATATAAGTTTCCACGCCCATAGTAACCGAAACAACCCCAAACCATCACACTTGGAGGGTGTTTCATTGTCTTTAGGGTGTATTTAGGGTCCATCCTATTTGAGCCAATAGGCCGGCAAACCTTTTTTGGACAACTTCTGAATGTCAAAAATGTCGACTCATCGCTAAATAAAACCTTCTTCCAGTCATCAACAGTCCAATGAATGTATTTTTTACAAAATGCGACACGTTTTTTACGCATTTTTTTCATTAATGAACGGTTTCTTAGCAGCATGGCGAGATGGTAATCCGAGTTCTTTTTGGAGCCGCTCCTGGATAGTTCGTTCAGAAACACCAGATAACAAATTATTCATATTAAATTTTATTTCTTTCGCAGTTATTGTTGGGTTTTTCAATACTAAACGTTTCATAAGTTTGTCTGTTCGTGAATTTGTTTTTCTCGGTCTGCCAGATCGTTTTTTAGGGACTGGCGTGGTTAGGCCCCATTGTTCTTAGCCCGTGAAACCCATAAATTAACGGTACTTTGGGATATGTTTAATTCCTTAGCTATCTGTCTCTGTGATTTCCCACATGCATGCAAAGCAACAATAGCACCTCGACAATCACTCTTAAGTTGTTTTTTAGCACACATTATATATAAATTTTATTTACACCACTTTCTGTAAAAAAAAAAAAAAATATCAAGAAATTTACACAAACGTGAAATCTGACAAATTTGAGACACAGCCACCCGCAACGAAGGCTACCAGAACACTAATTTGAGAATGCGTTGGATAGCTCTCATATCAGCGAGCAACCTCAAAGTTACCAGATGTCGCTAGAACAAATAGAAAGTGAATTACGTGTCTCTGAATATCAAGGGAAAATATTGTATTTTCTTGAGTGATCGGATACTTTTCGCGGGCACTGTATATAAGATGGAAATAAATCTCTCCATTTTTTTTTTTTATCAGTATTTTGGTTATTCCACCTTTCTGGACATCAGTTGGCACATTAGCGTAGTAGGCAATATTCTACCTACCAGTACTAGTACTTACCAGCTAATAATACTGGTATTAACATACCAACTAAACTTTTAGTGCTCTTGTGTGTAAAAACTGCAAGTCAATATATTAATAGTAATTTGCGTTTGGACCATGATCATTAATCCTTTAATCTGAACAGAAATTAAGGTTCATACAATATACCCTGCTGAAGAAAAACACATAAAGAAGTACGAAAAACAAATCTCATCATTTGTAAATGAAACTCCAGAATTATATAGAACAGTTACACTGCCATTTATTGAGTCATCTTCCTACAGTAAGCGAGTAAGTGTTAAATTTAGCGCAATTTCTTTTTAAAATTGGCTGTAATTATTAACAAAGGGCTGCAAGTATTTCAACTTGACTAAACTTCTCTTTTTAACAGTGGATATACAATATTTTGGAGCATAAAAAAGAAGTGGACCGAATAATTTGTGAAGATATGGACCCAGATATTGGTTTCATTATGGTACCTGATATGAAATGGACTGGAGAACAAATGGAAAACTTGTACCTTCAGGCCATTGTTATGAGAAGGGACCTTTCATCAGTCAGGGATTTAAGGGGAGAACATTTACCTCTACTTCAAAATATTTATGATAAATGTACAGTAAGTTGTGATACTGAAACGTCTATAGTAAGTACAGTAAGTTGTGATACTGAAACGTCTATAGTAAGTACAGTAAGTTGTGATACTGGAACATCTATGGTAAGTACAGTAAGTGATCTGGAAAGTAAATGTTGGTGCATTAAATTCTTAATCTCATAGATACAGCTACTAAGTCTTGTCATCTTAAGTTGGGAATAAGAAAGATAAACCATGGGCCTCTTTAGACCTACAGCTTCACATGAACTCTGAACCACAGCCCACCAGGGAAATCAGAAATTACAAAGTCCTTGCCCAGACTTGATCTCAGAGCCTCCCAATCAGTAGTCCAGTGTCTTAACTTCTATGTTACCAAGGGTACCCATTTATCAACCAACCAATATTTCTCATATGGACAGATGAACAGTTGGATGAGCTGAGTGTTGCCTGTCCTCACTGAGAATTGAATCTTGGGTTGGTGGATTTGTAGTCAGCAATGCTAATCACTACAACACGAGAGTGTATATATATATATATATATATATATATATATATATATATATATATATATATATATGGGATGAATTTCACAATTAAATGGGTGAAATAATAAATGATGCACACCTGTAAGGAAATATGAAAAGTAATTCCAAGGTTTTCTGGGTATTCACCTACTCCTCATCAGGGAATGAAGGGAAAAGGCAAGAAGCCAAAAATATATAACTGTACAGTGTAAACAAAATAGTTAGGAGGAATTAGAAAAAAATTTTAGTAGTACTTAGGAAAAAGAGATGTGGTCCATTTTATACATATATTCCTGAACTGTTGTTAAAATTTTAAAGTATATGGATGCACATTCCAGAATGTTCCTCAAATGTGTGTGTTATTTTTTGCATTAATTTTAGAACTTTTCTAATTAATACTATGATTATATTACACTATGAGTAACCATAAAGATTAGCTTGTATGTAATCGTAATCATAATTAATCATGTGTTTCATAACCAAAACTGCAAAGTTTGTTTTATATAATAATTAATCATAATATTTATACTACCAAATTATAAACTACCCATATATGAAATGCTTCTATCTTGGAATAATTATTCTGAGAGCGCAGTAAAGCTTAGTTTTAGAGCTATACATATTATTGAAGTAGAAATAAGCAAATATATGGTACTTGTATTCTATAAAAAATTATTGTAAAGTGTAGTATTGTTGTATTTATTGGAGAATAATCCTTAGTCAGCTCCAACATCTAGGTCTCGTCGGAGCCATGCCAACCTTCATCAGGGGCTTCCTGTCTTCTCGAACCTTTAAAGTTAGGGTGGGCTCAGTCCTCTCAGACACCTTCGTGCAGGAGGATGGGGTCCCACAGGGAAGCATCCTCAGTGTTCTATGCTTTTCCATCGTCATGAACACAGTCTCAAAATGCCTTCCACCCACCATCCGTTCTTCCATCTACCCGGATGACCTTGCGATCTACTTCGCAGGGCGGGAGCTGTTCGTTATTCAATGGCAAATTCAGCTCGCCATCTACTGGGTGGAAAGGTGGGCGACGTCGGTGGGGTTCCGCCTCTCCACCTCCAAGTCCAAGTGTGTGCTCTTCAGAAGAAGAAGAACCGCAACCCTTCCCGTTCCCTCTGTCACATTATACGGCAATCCGCTTGAGGTGGTACCCTCCCACGCGTTCTGGGCGCGACTCTAGATCGATGGCTCAACTGGGTTCCCCATCTCAAACACCTGAAGCAATCCCTCCAATGTCCACTCGCTCTCCTAGATCACTTCTCCCACACCACATGGGGTGCAGACTGACGCTCTCTCCTTTGCCTTTACACTTCATGGTCCAGTCGAAGCTGGACTATGGCAGTGTAGCATATGATTCAGCCTCCAACGCCTGCCTCTGTATCTTGGACCTGATCCTTAATAGGGGCCTCCGCCTCGCCACTAGTGCTTTCTGCTCTTCCCCAGCATCCAGCCTTTAAGTGGATTGCAATTACCTCCCTCTCCCCCTCTGATGGGGTCTGCTCCTCATCAGGACATACCTCCGTGCACAGAAACTACCCTCTTCACTTTTATGCGCGGCGATTTCTGAACTCCCACCCCAGGGACGAAGCTGGCACTTCACTGAAGCGGTCTGCTCTTTCCTTAACCTTTCCAACATGCCCACCCACTCAGTTATCCCCATTTCATACAGCATCTACTCCCTCTGGCTCCTCACCCCTATCAAGTTTTGTAGCGACCTGTGTGCCCTACCAAAGACTACCACGAGCGCTACAGTATACAGGTCACTCTTCCGAGAACACGCAACCCAACACCCGGACACAGTCCCCATTTATACAGATGGTTCCCACTCGGAGACTGGTACGGCCACCTCAGCAGTGATACTGGCCCAGCCGTTTTCTCGAGGCGTCAGCCTACCCCGCGAGACCTCCATTTTCTCAACAGAACTCCTCGCGATTATGGAGGCCCTCGACATTGTGCGCACCCACTCTGCCAGCTCCTTCGTCATTTATTTAGATTCCCAAAGCGCACTTCTCTCCCTAGAGAGATTTAACCCCCCTTACCCACTCATCTGTACCATCCAGCAAACTTTTAATTTTTTAACAGCCTTCCGACACAAGACAATCGCCTTCTGCTGGGTCCCGGCACATGTTGGCATCCAGGGTAATGAGGAGGCGGACCGCATGTCAATGATGGCCTGCTTACTGCCAGCCTCCTCCCAGCCCCTCCCTTTTTCTGACTTCTTCCCGACTCTCCGCTCCCACTTCCGCTCCATCTGGCAACAGGAGTGGGACCAGGCCACACAAAACAAACCACAAGATCAAACCGCAATTAGGATACTCGGCCTCCTCATTCCACCAGTCCTGCCATAAAGAAGCGATTCTAACTCGTCTCCGCCTAGGAGACACACGCATTACTATGGTCACCCTATGGCTAAATCGCCAGACCCGCTCTGCCCTACGTGCCATACCTATCACTGTCGTACATCTCTTGGTGAATGCCCAAACCTGTCCACTCTTCGTCGCAGGTGTTTTCCTCTCTTGACCAATATTCCCATAACCATGTGTCTACAATGCATACTCGCCGAAGGCCCCCATTTTTCAGCAGAAGCGATTTTCCTTTTCCTCACTTATTCCCATCTGCTTCATCATGTCTAAGACCATACCCCTCCTACCCACTATCCAGCAACAACCTTACTCACCCCTCTAGTCTACCATCCCCAACTCAGTAACACCACCCACCCACTGCCTCGCTGAGATATGTACCACTTTCACTAGGTACGAATTGGCGGTAAATTAAGGGGGGGGGGGAAATACTGTTCACTTATCGTTAAAATATAGTTAAAGCACTGAATTACTGATTTCTTACAACTGATTAAAAATTATTTCTCTGATAGTGTCCCCACCCCCAATATTTGTTGCATGACATCCCTGTTCTGGAATGTGCATTCATATGCTTCACTGTATAAATAATTTCAATAATGGTTTGTGAATGCCTGTAGATGCTTGGCTCAGGATGGTACTAGATGAGCTGGGTGTACCTGGCTAGGTACGGTGGAGAGCGCAAGAAAGCAACTCGCTTCTCCACCAAGCCAGACCTAGAGGCGGGGCCACCAGCTTGACCTTCGTGTGAAGAGAGACCAATGCACGGAACAGCAACAAGACAAAAAGCGTATAAAATGGACCACATCTTGTTAAAATATCTTTTTCTCTTAAGCAGTAGTTGTTAATCACTTCAAACTACTTCGTTTATGCCATACAGATATATGTATTTTTGGCTTCCTTTTTCCCTTCATTTGTCCATGATGTGTGTACTGTTCAATACACAAAAAGGTCTTGGAATTTTCATGTATGTATGTATATATTGTTTAGAAACCTTTTTAGAGCAGATGTTGGATACATTACTGGTTTAGGTTACCAATGACATTTTTCTTAAGTTAATTCTATTATGCATCAAGAATAACTATTTTATGTTCACTGGAGAATATTACTCCCAAACAGTCTTTCTTGTATTTTGTCTGATAAATTTCCTATGTGAGGTTTAGACTTATTTATTTTATTTTATTTTATTTTATTTTATGAAACTCCTGATAAGTGGGACCCACAACATACTTTGCTAACTTCATTGCCCTGCTGGATAACTCGGATGCTAGAAAATTTGAAGGAAATATTTTTAAGAAATAAATGAAATTGAAGGGAGCCATTTCTTCCCTCCTCGGTTAACCATGGTTTTGCTTCTGCCCGAATTGTTCATTCTGATGAAAGTCAAGCTTGTTGCTCCATCTTAGACCTACAGTTTAACGTGAACCTTGGAGCCTGTCTAGGGGCCTCCTAGTAGCAGCGGGGCCCTAAGCGGCCGCTTAGTCTGCTTATGCCAGGAAACGGCCCTGGTAGTAAAGGACGACTTTTTTATGTATGGTCTGCTTTTGATAACATGAACATTTAGAATCATCTCATTTCTATGATTTAAAAAATAAATACATTTGTATATCTACTAGCGACAGCAACCAAGTTACTGATACTCAAAGAAGTCGAGGTCATGTGTTGACCTCAAATGACTATGCTGGTAACTTTTGACTGGTGGATCAGATTGAACCGAAACTCAGAAAATTGTGCTTATGGCCTAAACCCAACCTTTGTGTCAATTTGGAGGGGTAGGGTGTTAGTGATTGCCCCATCTGTCCTGGAATGCCCCTCTAGTAGATTTACTTCGTTTTGCCTTCCTTCAATCTGGCTAATTAGATCTAATTCTATTTCAAAGTAATTCCAGTGAGTTTGATTTAATTCCATTTAAGTCTTCAATTTTTTCAGTTTAAATGAACTTGCACATCCCATAACCTTACCAGTTGTATACTTTATATAGTACTGTACAAGGTATTTACATAGTTTTTGGCTGGATTTCCTTCAAAAATTTAATCTAGCCTAACCAAACAATTGTGAGCTTGATGGCAAAATTGACTAAAATTGGGAAAATTCTTTAAATTGTATTAATTTTATTGTAAAATTTTCATTTGTCAATTACAACTTGTTTTTTTATGTAGAAATTAATTAAGTGCATTTATTATTAATTAAAACATAAATACAATTTTTTTTAAATAGTGTATAAAGAGTTTTCATGGGAAATTTCTTTTTTCAGGATTGAGTTCAAAGCAATTGACTGATTTAACCCTGTATGGGAAGTCACGGGTCCCACAGACCCAACATGCAATTCATTTCTGTCCCATGATTTCCTATTAAGTGTTAATTAATAACCATAACATAGTCTGTTGCGGCATATGCAGCTTATTTCTAGTTTAATTTAAATGGAATATGAAATTGATTTATCACTGTACACTTACGTTTTTTTTAGTACAATAATTCTTTCCCTATTTTCAGAAAACAATTAAGGAGAAATATGGTCTACCAGTTAGCAAACTAAGAATCTACTTTCATTACCAGCCTTCATTTTATCACCTTCATGTTCACCTTTCTGCTTTGTCTTTTGAAGCACCAGGTAAATATAGAATTGCATAATAGGATTTTAATTTCGTTAGTTCACGGGGAGTCATCAATTAATTTTCTGAGGTCCTCTTAGGTGTTCCTATAACTCTGCCAAGGTCTGTTACTTATACTACCGTTTTTATCATGTAGATACAAAATATTTTCCAGCCACAGCCATACAAATTGATCGCAGTGGATGAGTTCACTTACCGTATATACATATATATACAGTATATATATATATATATATATATAATTAATAATAATTAAACCCCAAGTTCACTGGTAATTTGTCGCTGAATGTCGTTTTACAATGAAGAACGCCCAGTAGTTCAGTAGATTAAAATTTATTGAGTTATTATATAAAATAATTTTTTCTTCATTGTTAACAGTCGTTTTTAAGCAAAATGCAATTTCTTTTTTGAAAGACTGTGTGTCCATAAATTACCTTTACTTTCAATTCATTTTAAATTGAATTTGTAAAGGTAATTTAAATTCAAAGGTAATTTATGCATATCCCGTATATCTTTCAGTGTGGTTTAAAAGATTTTCTTGTCTCTTAATATTCTATAGTAGATTCATTGGTGAATGGGGTCTGCTTTTTTGGCTTTATACCATTTAAGTTTTTCGAATTATGAGCAATTCAACATTATACTATAATTTCGTTTCCTCTTTAATAACGTATGTGTAGGGTGTATATATATTTTGCTCATTTGAACCTGGAAATGATAAGCATTGATGTCGGCAGTAATTTAGTTCATATTGCATTTTTGAGAAGAAAAGAAAGTATTCCACATATGAATATTTAATGCTTTTTATCGGATTTTGACCCTTTAAAACACTTCGGGCGCGACACTGATTTTGATTAATGGTCTTCAGCTGTCCAAGCCAATAGCTGATTGTGTTTTCTTTAATGTGTATATCCTGCTGATTTGGATTAGTACCAATTTTTCTTCTTCCTCAGCATAATTAATCCCATTTTTATACGGGGTCGCTGTTTAAAGTGAGTCGCCTCCATCTTGGTCTGTTGTACACCATATCCTCCTCCAAATTCTTCTCCCGTAAGTCCGCTCTAACGCAATCCTTCCATCTCTTCTTCGCCCACCCGGCAACTCCATCACCATCACTCAACGTCCGACATAATCTTCATCTCGCCTCATTACGTGTCCATACCATCTCATTCTTGCCTCCTGTATCATCTTTGATGCCTCTGCCACCTTCACAGTTCCTCTAATATACTCATTCCTGATCCTATCCTCTGTTGTTACACCGCACATCCATCGCAACATCCTCATCTCTGCTACATCCATTTTGTTCTCATTTGTCTTCTTCATAGGCAATGCCTCCGTTCCATACAACATTGCTGGTCTCGCCACAGTTTTATATAACTTTCCTTTCAACTTCACTGGCACCTTTCTATCGCGCAAGACCCCTGACATTTCTCTCCAATTCTTCCATCCAGCTTGAACTCTATTATTAATTTCTTTCTCCACATCTTTCTCATCCATTAACGAGCCCAAGTACTTAAATCGGTCTACTCTTTTAATCACTTCTCCAATAATTACCATCTCCTCTTCCTGATCCTCATGTAAACCACGCCGTAAGTATTCAGTCTTCCTTCTGCTTATTTTCATCCCTCTATCTTCCAACGCTCCTTTCCAACTCTCCAACTTCTGTTCCATATCCTCCTTTATCTCGGCACACAATGCTATATCGTCTGCGTAAAGCATACTCCATGGCGCGCGCGCTCTCTCTCTCTCGCTCCCTCTGTCAGTACTTCCATCACTATGTTAAAGAGAAACGGGCTAAGCGCAGATCCCTGATGCAACCCATCTCTTGCTTCAAAACTGTCCGTCTCTCCCAGACAGCTCCTAACCGTCGCATGTACATCTCTATACATTTCCTGTATCAGTCTGACATATTTTTCCGGTACCATCTTCTAAGTTTTCTCCACACCTCCTGTCTTGGGACCCTGTCATAAGCCTTCTCTAAATATATAAATACCATATGCATCGGTCTCTGTCCCTCCCTGTACCTCTCAATCACCTGGCATAAGGCAAATACTGCATCCATGGTTCCTCTACCCAGCATGAATCCGAACTACTACTATGCTATGTCAAATTCATTTCTCAATCTTCTGTCCACGATCCGCTCCCATATCTTCATGGTGTGTGACATGAGCTTAATCCCTCTATAGTTATTACAGTCCCGCACATCCCCCTTCTCCTTATAGATTGGCACCACAACACTGCTACGCCACTCATCGGGAATCACCTCCTGTTCATACAGCTTTCTCCATCAGATCCCATAGTAAATCAATACCTTCCTCTTCTAGTGCCTTCCATGCCTCTGCAGGTATCTTATCTGGTCCAGCTGCCTTACCATTCTTCATTTTCGCCAACTCCCTCACCACTTCACTCCTCTCCACTCTTCCCGTCATCCCTTCATTTGGTTGTCCGTCCTCCCAGAAAATCCTGTCATTCTCTTCATTCAGCAGCCACTCGAAATATTCCCTCCATCTAGTTTGTATGTATGTCTTCCTTTCTTATCACTGTTCCATCCGCTCTTTTGATCTGTTTCACTTTATTGATATCCTTTGTTGCTTTATTTCGCGTTTTAGCCAATCTATATATTTTCTTTTGTCCCTCTCGCGTTTCCAGTTCCTCATACATATCTTGGTACGCCTTCGCCCTTGCTTGTGCTACCGCTCTCTTCGCTCGCTTATTCCTCTCCCTATACACTTCCCCATGTTCATCCTGCTGCGTTTCCTCCCACAGCTTCTTTGCTGCTTTCTTCCTTGGTAGGGTCTCCTGTACATCCTCACTCCACCACCAGTTTTCCTTATTTTCCCATATCTTGCCAGATGTTTCTCCAGTATTTCCTTGCCCCACTTTCTAACTACATTAGCATTATGTTGCCACCATTGCCGCACATCACTTTCATCCATAATTACCTCATTCAGAACATTCCCCTTAAACCCGCTTTTACAGTCTTCCTCCTTTAGCTTGAACCATTTTATTTTCTTAATTTCTTTCGTTTCGTACGTGCCTTTGCCCACCCCTTTGAGTTCACATCCATGCAAAGAATACGATGCTGAGTTGACGCATGATCCCCTGGTATAACTTTGCAGTTCTTCACTTCCCTCAATTGTGTACCAATTACGTACGATATTTGAAACTTAGATATGAAGTTATTCATTGACATAAAATTAATGATTATTTTTTCATCGGAATTTGCAAAAGTACAAAGACAAGCGCAGAAAGGTAAAAAAAAAAAAATTTGCACGTTTGTTAGCTATGTACTGTACTTTTGTAAACATTCTGCATACTTTATCAATTAATTTTTTTTATTAATTGATGTAACTTTCTAGGAATTTGGGCTGGTAAAGCTCATTTACTTAAAGACGTAATGAGCAACATAGAAACAGATCCACAGTTCTACGAGAAGGCCACTCTTTCCTTTACCATCAAAGACAATCATCGTCTGAGAATGTTATTCGAAAAGCAAGGTACAGTAATTTGTAAAGAAAGATATTTGGGATAGGTGGTTTTATTTATTGAATTTGGAAAGTTTTAGAAGTATCCTCCTCCTAATTTTTATTATTTCTCCTCCATTCCAGGATACTTCAGTGAAGATTGATTTTACGAGAACAGCTAATCTTAGGGACCAATTTTAAACCTGTTAACCTACGTTAAATTTATTCTTTTTAACGTTACGTGATGCTCTCTCTCGTAATACAGTCGTCTTAAAAAGTTTCTTTACACTCGTTTCACTATTGTGATAAATGACATCGTATCTACCCATTCACGCATCGTATCTATCCCATTCCCGCATCATAAATATAAAAATCTATTTTTCTGTATAACTCCGTTCTTCTCTGAGTGAGAAATGTGTTCAGAAGATTCAGTGATTTATGGAACGTAATGTTAAGTACTGCTTCTTTCATGAAAATTTGTTTGTAAACAGTACGTAGATTGGAGTTGTCATTTACCATAACAGTGAAGTAAAAGTGTAGAAATTTCTGAGGCACACAATCGACTCAGAAATTGATTTGAAGAGATTTATTAAAGTTCGTAAGTTATACTTGAAAGGAGATTTTCTTTTTATTAAAAGGAGCAAAAAGGTTTCATGAATTGTTAAAAACCTCATTTCGTAATCTTTTTAAAAGATTTTAAAATTTGTTTCTGTGAGAGTTTTAAAGTCAAATTTGATTGATGAAGTAACTTGGTTGCTTTGAAAGAAAAGAAGTTATATATATATAAACGGGTTGTTTTTTTTTGCAGAGAAACCAAAACAATAGTAATTTTACAAAATGACCTTAAATGTTTGATAATTTTGCAAAAAACACAAAAATCGGTCAGTTTGCAAAATCACCAATAATCTTGTCGGTGTATTTGCAAAATCTCTTGTTCTAATACTGAAGAACCTTCTAGCTCCTAACCTAAACACAATGACACTCTTGGTTAGGTTAGGAACTAGAAGGTTCTACAGTATTAGAACAAGAGATTTTGCAAATACACCGACAAGATTATTGGTGATTTTGCAAATTGACCGCTCTTTGTGTTTTTGCAAAATTATCAAACATTTAAGGTCATTTTGTAAAATTACTATTGTTTTGGTTTCTTTGCAAACTGACCGGAGAATTTGCAAAAAAACCGTTTTATATATATATATATATATATATATATATATATATATATATATATATATACATATATATATATATATATATACATATATATATATATACAGTGCTCGAAGTGGACGGCAACGCGGGGGTGCGCACACCCCACTTCTCTCAATTGGTCAGCAGCACACCCTTACTTCTTTGCTGGAAAGAAATGTGGGGAAACACGCACCCGACTTCTTGAATTAGTGGGGTACGAAAGCACGCGAAATCTATACATGCCGGAACCAATCGACGTCCAATACGTAGTTTTACGAAGTGGGATGAATTTCACATTTAAACACGTGAAATGAATGAATGATGCAAATCCACAAGGAAAAAGAAAAATGGTTCCAAGGCCTTTCGTGTATTCAGAAGTACACCTCGTCAGGGAATAAAGGGAGAAGGCGAGATGACAAAAATATATACATATGTACAACGAGGCGGAAAAATAAAAAGATTAGCACTTGATTAACAAGAGTTAGAGGCAAAAGGTATTTTAACCCGATATTGTCAATTTATACATTTCCGCACTGATGTGCCTCTCAATCACAATCGTCAAGGGTGTACAGTAGACTTGACCGAGGGCAACTCTCAAGTACATAGATCACAGCACTGCATTATCACGTGCTCACACCAACAATAATTTTTAAAAATATCGATGAACTTCCATATAATTAAGATTGCAAGTTTCGCACAACATGTTGGAATCTGAGAAATGGCGCGATTTTAGTCCTGGGATAGAGCCAGGTTTAAATATGATTGGCTGGCTGACCTTACGAGAGCGCGTGTCGCTTGGTGATTGGTTGACGTCTGCCATGTTGATCATGGCGGCGATAGCGGCAAATTTGAATTTTTTTCTAACAATTTCCTTAAACTTCGCTATAAAATGATATTTCCCCAGTTTATAATTAATTGTAGCGTGGTGTACATATATTCTAAAGTCGAAAAGGGTAGTGTATATTTAGGCCTGCGACGCCCCTTAGCTGCATAAAAGCCCTGGATTGGTTGAGGTTTCGTTACCACTGGTTCAAATGGGGCGAAAGAACAGACGATTGGTTCCCAAAGGAAATCTGAAGTACCTGTAAGTACCCTCTATGCCTAATTTCTAACCTAAACCTAATGGGGCCTAACACCAAGTTATTACAGAACATAATACTGTCATTCATTAGTGGCCATATCCAGTGGTGAGCTGCCAAAATTTTAACCACCGGGTTCTGTATAAAAAATTCTGAATTCGGCAATAAAAAATTGACAACCCTTCCCACCCCACCCTTTTGCAATTTTAATTAAATTAATTATCTCGCTATTTGCCTTTTTCAAGTGTGCATTTTATGATTCAGCTAGGTATTAATAACTGCATGACAATTAATTAGTATAGTTAATTAGAGAAATAGACGTTTCTAATGAAATCAAAAAGAATTATTTAATAAAAACCGATGAATCATATTATCTACATAGTTAAAATTAAATTGCTCAGTCAACTTTAGCAATAATGAATTATTAGGCAAAACATAAATATCAGTACATCTATGCTTTTAAATTTTTTTTTTTTTAAATTTAAACATTTTTACGTACCTTATTATTACTTATTACGGTAATAATTTCCACCCGTCTTAGCCAATCAAGGCATGTTGGCTGAGTCATTCGTCTATGGCGTGATTGACGTCATAACTTTTCTGAGAAAGTCTCTACTGAGAGCTGAGAGTCTGAGAGCTCTCTTCAGCGTCCAGCAAAAAAGTTAACAACCGGTTCTTATTTTCAAAAAGATTTTAACAACCGGTTCGCGCGAACCGGGTCCAGCTCACCTGGCCATATCCTATTATGAGGTTATTGGCCTTCCACTATTATACGTATCTGATTTCTTGGTTTGGTTGGGTTAAGTTACTTCATTAATGTTTTGTTTCTAGGTAATTCTTAATTTAGGACTTCGCCTCTGTATTAACAGCCAATCATATGACAGACGGGACCTGTACAGCTTTTATAGAATCCCAACCTCGGGTCTATACATCGTATGAACGAAGAGGGCGGTCGCCCATCCAACTATTAATGTTGTGATTGCAATATAAAATGTAAAAAATTTTAACATGAATGAAAAACATTACTTAGGATATAAATTCCAATTTATATGAAATTTATATCCAGGTAAATGAGTCCGTAAATCCCAGTAAAGGCTACGTGACATCCGAACAGGTCTCAACGTGTTTGTACTGGAATATGTAACGTTTTGTTCAACCAATGGGATGAGAGAGTGTCACGTGATGTCACACCTCTATTTCAACAAATCGTTTATTCACAGTCTTGGTATTCAAATTGTACTTGAGATAAATATCGGAATCATTTAATGTTAAGTACGTAACGTAAGTTAATTAAATAATGTAACACAGTTCAGAATTTGTGAAACTCGTAATATAATGTACAGGGTGTCCACAGTGTCTCCTTTTTGGAGGAGCTGCACGATTGAATCGGTCCTGGAAGCCAACGAATATTTTCAATGGTTTTGCCATTACGTGCCATTACCCAGGTACTAGCCATTATGCGTTGTTCAGTCGTATAGTTGCTGTTATCACGCATTTCAAATGGGTCTGACAGAAAAGCGAAAATCAGTTAGTATTTTACTCTAGTGACAAGACATTATGGATACCCTGTACTTAAAATTATTTGGAAGTTCGAGGATCAAACAAATAAAAAGACGTGAAATTGTTTTCCCGAGGCGAGAGGAAAAATCCGAATTCTTGAAGCTAGAAGGGAAAAGAGGACGTATCCCAGATAGAGTGTCAGTCAGTCAGTTAGTGTCAAGTAGAGGGAGAAGTTTGTCTAGAGCAGCCCCATCAGAAGATCTTATTTGCTTTCCCTTGTCAGTTTCTTATTTTAATATTTCCACTCGACCCCGTGGGAAATGGGACCTACTTTTAAGATGAACTTGGATGGTATATTCATTCAGTTAACCTCAAGATAATCCTTGAGCAACAACAATGGAGTTCTACCTAGGCCTATTTCCTTTTCCTTAGACCTATTTGATTTTCGATTATGGCCTATTTCCCTTTATTGTATAACGTAAGTGTAATTTAATTTATTCTGTGAACGAACATAAGATTAAATTAAAACTTTGTCATATTCCATAAAAAAATGGATCAAGTATATTTTAAATTGTTACGGTAACCAGTGTCACTCACCTGAGGTTTGAGAGTAATAACGAAGAAATAAACATAAATGGATTCACGCTATCATCATCGTGTCGTAAACAATATCGTTAACAACACACCCACGAACGGTTAAATGGAAGGTCACCCAGGGTAGCCACCCGCAACCAAGGGTCTCCGGGAGAAACCCCACATCCAACACTAACTATTCAGACCTGGTGTCGTTTAACTTCACTAGTCTTACGAGAAATGGTGTTCCGATACGGCCACAGCGTAGCTCTTTTGTTTCTAGAGAAATCGGGCTACGTTTTAATGCTGTGCGGGTCTATCACTTTTGGGTCGGGTCCGGGTCTGGGTCATTTTTCTAATTTACTTTCGGGTCCGGGTCATTTTTCTAATTTACTTTCGGGTCCTGGTCCGGGTCGGACCCGAAAGTTCACTTTCAGGTCCTTCGGGTCTTTTAGTATATGACCCGGGTCTGGGTCGGGTCCATTATTAAAAATGTAATAATTGCTCTTCAGCCCCCTTATTCTAAATTTTAATTAATTTTGTGAAAACAAATTCTATATATTTTTGAGTGAACTTAGATGGAAATTATCATCATCTTGCATTAAAATTAAATACTTTATTTTAAAAAACAAAAATAAAACAGATATGAAATAATTAGTCATTTGGTAGTAATAGTCTTTATATTTTGAGGGCAACATATTCTGTGAACTCCTTTAAAACAGCTATTGATATAGCGGCGTAGCCTATACTTATTTCTCCTAGAATCTATATTGAAAGTTGTGGCAAGACAGGAAAGAGATTTCTGAGGTTTTAACTGATTTTTTTTTTTTATATTTTGAATATACACAAATATATATATATACAGTATATATATATATATATATATATATATATATATATATATATATATATATATATATATATATATATTTATTTATTTATTGTGTGCAAGGAGTTGACAATGCTACCAAGGCTGCCTGTTTTAATTCTCCCATTTCCATCCACCATTTCATGGGATCTTGATGGATCAGTTTCCCAGCTGAATATATCTCTTTCGCGAGGCGAGGACATTTTTCAAACTATCACACCTGCATCAAACTTCGCACTCAGTGACACAGTTTGAATTCGTCCTCCTCCTGGAGAAGTCTTTCCTTTTGTCGCAATTCTTTTACAACTCTCAAACAAACAATAAAATATATTAGGATTAGGCTATTCTTCCGTTACTGTTAACTCTCCACTTCCAGTGAGTCATTAGGAGGGTGAAGTGATAATTCAATACATTGTTGCCAAATCTAAAGACGCGCGCACAAATTTTGTAAACTAAAAACCCGGCTGTGCGGGTCTTTCACTTTCAGGTCGGGTCTGGGTCAATTTTAAAATTCACTTTCAGGTCCGGGTCCAGGTCTTTTTTCTAATTCACTGTCGGGTCCGGGTCTTATCTCACTTTCGGGTTAAACCCGGGTCTGGGTCCGGGTCCGACCTGCCAACCTTGGTTTTAACCACGTTGCAATCTTTTCCATTAGATCAGCGAGCAAACATTATTTTAAAAAAAATTCATTCATGCATAATATTTAAACTTTTTAAAAAAGGACTGAAGGGGAAAAGTTTTCCTTGTTTTATTAATTTTATTTTCAAGAAACTTAACTTTAGTTTAAACAAGAATTTTTTATGCAAAATATTGAATCTGTTAAAATTTATTTAAATAAATAATTAAGTAATGTACACTTCAGTAATTCTAACTTACAACCTTATACATTATTTAATTTTAATAGTTATATTTGCTATTTATTTTTTGTACCAACCAAGTTAAAAACACTTAAAAGAAAATTGGTTTATTAGGCCTGTGAAAGTACACGAATAACTTTTTAATTTACAGAACTAAATAGTTGCACTACTGGAGTCATGAGTGTTTCTAAAATTTAAAGTAGAATTAAAAAAAAAAGAAGCCGCATTCGTTTTACGTATAGTATTGCCTTCAGTATCGCTTTGTTATTCCTATATGTAAAAGCTGTATTATCCCGCATTTTTCAAACCGGAATTTCCAATAATCTTCCATTAACCAAAATAATCCAATAAATATTTATGAAATTTCCAATAAGCACAATAAATATTATCGGTGCATCGATTGTTATCTATCTCGCATGATCGATGGCACGGGAGTAAATGAATACTTAAATAATGATTATTCGTGGTTGTAAATCAGTTACAGCTACACTTGCAACATACACAAAAGACGATAAGTCCAACATCCATGCCTGATCTCACCTGAAACTGGTTGCAGTGCGAACTGGACACTAATTATTGTGAGTTACTCCACATTAATATACTGTATTATTGTATTTTTAACTTTTATTTTAACGATGATACTACTACTACTACTACTACATGATACTGTATACCTATTTTAAATTTAATATACTGTTTAAGTAAGATTCAGGGTGCTAAAAATACTTCCATGTTACAATATATTTATATCAGATGGCAAAAGGGGTTAAAGGAAAATTGAGCATGGATTTTAGGGGTATGATTTTGTAACTGGAATTTTTGCCTATCCGGCACTAGTCAGGTTAGGCGGGGGCTGGATAATAAAGCTTTTACGTAGAGGAACAGCACCCACTGTTCGATTATCACTTTATCTATTATTGTTTATACTGAATTTTGTTTCAATCGCCGAAATGATTTATAGGCGATTTGTGAAGTATTCGTCTGCTTGTGAAACATTCCGACCTTCACAGGCACTAAGAAATGAGTGGAAAGGATGAATAAGGAAGGTGGATGACATGGCTTTCGGTAGAGAAACTACAACTGAATCGAAACTTATTTGATTCGCACAGCAAACTGACTGTGCGTATCATCCTCCAATAGTATCCAACCCAGTCAAGACTATGGGTACTATACTCAATTTCAGTTGTCTCATACTCTTGGCTCATCGAAGAGATGTTTGTAAAATTTTATTTTTTAAGGTTAAAATATTCCCGTGAATCAAAACTCTTTGCCCAATTCTGTCTTCTCCGTTTCATCATCGATATCATTACAATTTAAACTGTTCATACTAAGCCGAAGCATTTGTCAAGTCGCCATATTATTCTTCTGGTTTGTGAAAACAAATCAATGATTCATTACACCAATAAGTTTAGAGAACTTAAAACTTATATGATTATAATAATAAATATAATTATTTTAATAGTTATTAATAATAATTAATTTGGATGGGGTGAAGTTTCTTCACACAACTTTAAAAAAAAATTAGCATTGTAATTATAATGACTTATAATTTGCATTAAGATTTACAATGCCAATTTACTAATTTTATTTTTATTTTAAAATATTTTTTATTTAATGTGCAACACCAATTTGTTTTTTACAACATGCTTGCATGTCTACACCACTTATTTAAGTAGTATACATAGATTCTTAATATACTGTAGGTCATATTTGTTTATTTTTCCAAAAGTGCAGTTCTCAGAAGCTCTATTAAACACTGACGAAGTTGATAGATTATATATACTATATATAATTGTTAAATTTTTAAGTACACCGTTAATTTATCTTCACCTCCATTCTTGCATTGTCTTCATTGTTAATGGATTCTAACGTAGATTTATCATTAGTGATGCGAATGTTCACAGATTTTGCTTTTGCTATAATGATTTAGCATCTCAAATTTTGCACCAACTGAAGTCATGCATAACAGCATTTGAATACGTTATGGACCATATTAAAAATTAAGTGTGCTAAATCGGGGGAAATTGTGAAAATAACTTATCAGAAATAGTTTTCCCGAAATTCCTGTGAAGTTATGGAAGTTCCGGGATCAGTGAATCTGTTGGATATGGTCCAGGAAATGGAGTAGGGAAGAAGGATTGAGAAAAACTGGATGGACGAACTTTAATTTCCGTGGCTTTGAGGGAGTAATCGCCGAGCCAGAGTTCCCAAATTAATCCTCTGTAATAGTCATTGTTTTGAGGCTCTTCGTGGTATTCGCCGTTCAGGTTACTTTCAAAACAACTGTAGAAAAAGAAGAATGTTTATGATAGCGAAGAAGTTTCATTTTTAGTTAATGAATATAACAATTTTAAATCGGCCTTTCCTTTGAGAACTGATAACACACGCCTGCGAATGAAAACTTTGTAAGGGTTGTTTTCTTACTAATAACTGATTTATATAATTCAACTACGCTGATTTCGAATAAGGTGTCCACTATTTCCTATCACGTAAGGATTTTCTGCAAACTGGAAAGGAAAAAACAACAACATTAATAAATATTATTTATTTCAATTTACATTAGGTACCTATTTCGCTTTGTTATACTAATTACAAATCCAAACAACTTTAAAAAGAAAGAAAAGACTATTAACGTTAATTACATATTCATCTTTATTTGTCCTGAGTTTTCTTGCGAGATCTCTGCCTTTTAGTCTCGAATGTACGCGCTGTTCCTTTTCTTTTATGTAATAATTCTGGAGTATCCCGTTTCAACATCCAGCAGTAGATATTCATTTTTGGGAGTTTTTTCGGTGAACCTTTGTGTAATCGGACGTGCCTAGAATTGCTTGTTAACAAAAAGTTCAAATTCTTTATTACTGAAACCAGGAGTGTGGTGGTGAAAAATTTTTCCGGGGCTGCAGTTGAGATTGATTCTGCATTTTGGAACTTTTTTGACTGTTATAAGATCACTCCAGTGATTCCTGTACTTGTTTGTTAAAAGATCTTGGCAAGGCATAGGCCTTGTCTTGGGTTTGTTTTTGGTGACGACTGTGGCCTAGATTATCTCATTGGGCTAGGCCTGGCCTTAGTGTGCCCTATACCCTAAGCCCTAGGGTATAGGTTATATTTACTTTCCTAAATTTTCCATCCAATCATGAGTAAAGGAGTAACTTCTAAGAGTACTAAAAGGTTACGGGTGGATGATTCTAAGACCCTTGAGTCGGCTCGCAGTGATGACGTGATGGATTTGAGTAAGATCATTAAGCAAACTGACCAATGACCATGCTATCACTTCTTTTTGCAAGAAAAGTTCCAACGAAGTTGCTCAAAGATTAGATACTCAGGAACCATCTAGTCTTACTCAACCCTTGAATTGTCCTACATCTCCCGCTCAGTGGTGTAGTCGTAATTTCTTCAGTGGGGTAACGTAACAATTTTTCTTATATAGCGTTTCTATAAAATTCTACAGCGTTTTTAAATTTTATGTACATTCCCAAAAACACGTTGAAATTGAAGGGGTTAGGAAAGAAATATAATTAGAAAGAGTATGTATTACAAAAATGTTCAGTAGAAACAGCAAAAAATATAAAGTAAAATAAAACCAGTAGGGTAACGCTAAAAGTAAAATAAAACCAGTGGGGTAACGCCGTTACCTTGCGTTACCCCCGGACTACACCGCTGCTCCCGCTAGACCTGCTACCAATAGTCCTGGACCTGATATTCCTATTGAGCATGTCTCTCATATTTATTTGAATAGCAAAGATTTGACAGTTCCCTTAACCAAACTTAGTCCTTTTGGTGTTAAGAAGTCTATAGAGCTTATTTGTGATGGACCACTGAAATCTGTCACCTATTGTAGGTCTGGCTCATTACTCGTGAATACCATCAACCCGAGACAGTCTCGGGCTCTCTTGGATACCAAATTAATTATAAATGGTCTTTATGAAGTTGAGGCTAAGATTGCTTATAATTTGAATAAAATTCAGGGCATTATTTTTGCCCCGGAACTCCTTAATTTATCAACTGAGGAAATTTTGACTGAATTAAAGTCTTCTACCAATTCTGTCCTTGGTATAAAACGATTAAATAAAGGTCGAGAGAAGATTCCTACCTCTCTTTTAGTATGTACTTTTGGTGGGACTACTATTCCTAGTAAACTATTCTGTGGATATTTAGCGTATGATGTCAAGCGATATTACCCTAATCCTTTACTTTGTTTTAAGTGTTGGAGGTATGGACATGGGAAAAGAACCTGCTCAAATAGTAACAGATGTCTTAAATGTGGACAAGATCATGATAAAGAGACTTGTGTGTTACCTGAGAGAAATGTTTCTTGTATTAATTGTAAAGCTTCTCATTTTGTTAATTCTCGACAGTCCCCCCCCCCCCCCCCATTGGATCAGAGAGAGTGAGATTATTCATATCAAAGTTGATGATGATTTGTCTTTTCCTGAAGCTAGACGTAAGTACTTTTCTCAGTTATCTCTCAGATCTTCCCTGCGTCTTATGCTCAAGTAGGTACCCAAAATTTGTCAATCTCTTACAGATGTGTCAGTTGGAACTCAGTGTGAATTATATCCAGGCAGTAATGCATCTTCCAAGGCTACAAGCAGTAATGCATCTTCCAAGCCTACAACAAGTAATACTTCTTCTAACACTACCATTTCTCTTCCACCCTTTTCTTTTCATCTTCCACCCCTTTCCGGCGGAGTGGGATACATCATCTACCTCCCTATGGAGTGGGGGACCAGTCTGCAACTGCTGGAGGTATGTGTTGCTTTGAGTTAAGAATGTGTTGCATGGTTTGTAATGCCTTCTTATTTTACTTTTCATCTTTCACCCCTTTCCGGCAGAGTGGGCTGCATCCTCTACCTCCCTATGGAGTGGAGGACCGGTCTGCAACAACTGGAAGTATTCTCTTCGACTATTTTTCCGACTTGTCGGCAGTGGCTGGCGGATGATGATGGTGTCCTCCTTTCTCTTTTTCTGAATGAATTTTAACCCACAAGTGATAGGTTTTGCTACTTATTTAACCCCATACTTTCTTCTTTCTCTCGGGCTAACTTTAGAGTGGATCTTAGCAGAGCTAGGCAGTAACGCGTTACAAGTAACGGCCGTTACGTAACGTGGTACTTTTTCAGTAACGGTAGTGGTAACGGCGTTACATTTCAAATCAACTAATTCTTTCAGTAATGACGTTACTTTTTTCGTAGCTCGAAATTAGTTTCTTTCGACCCTCACTCATTATTCATGAACCGTTAAAAATTTGTCCCTTCACTATGAGCGAGGTTTGCATGTTGGCATGCTGGCAGCCTACCCCCATCCACCCTCTCCTCCTACACTGACAGCACTGTCAAATTGGATTGAAGGGATATACTTGTGTTCGTAAAGATAGGACTAGGCAGGGTGGTGGTGTCCTTCTAGGGATAGACAATTCCATCCATTTTTCTCCTGTTGAAATTTGTTCAGATTTTGAGATTGTGGCAGCCAGAATTCACCTCAGGTCAGTGTCTTTTACTGTGTTCCATTTATCTACCTCCACATCTGAATCTTACAAGAAAGGAATTTGAGAGTGTCCTCTTGAAAGTGCCACAACCAGTCCTACTGATGGAAGATTTCAATAGCTATCATGTCTCCTGGGGTTCACATAATAGTTGTATTAAGGGTAACTTACTGGCAGAACTGTTTACTGATCTAGATTTATATGTTTTGAACTCTCCAGTCCCAACTTATTGTGCTGAATTTAGGGGACACTTTTCAAGCATTGACTTAACAGTTGCCTCTTCTGGTTTATTTCAGCAACTATCTTGGACTGTGTCACCAGACTTATATGACAGTGATCATTTCCCTATTATTCTTGACACTTTTGAGTTGTTGTTGTTTAAGAGACCAAAATGGAAGATAGGTAGTTCTTTATTAACTTTTGAGGCCAATCTCTCTCTTCTCCAGTTGATTTTTGTAGAAGTGCTGATGAAAATTGTTGTAATATAACAAACTCACTCATTGCTTGTGCATCTAAACAGTGGACTTTAAATATAGTAAATAGTACTAAATACTGGTGGAATGATACCTGTGCTGAAGCTCTTAGAGTTAAAAAGAGAGCATTTAGACTTTTTGTTGGTAATCCCATACAAGAAACATTGGTCATCTATCAAAAAGCAAAAGCATTGGCTCGTAGGGTTGTCAGACTATCTAAGAGGAACTCGACGAGGGATTTTGTACAGTCTATATCGTCACATTCCACATTGAGTTAGGTTTGAAATAAAATACAGCGTTTTAGTGCCAATAGGGGATCTAGGGGTTCTTTGGTTTTAAAGTCTGAAGGTGTTTTATATGCTGATCCAGTTGACACTGCCCAGATTTTAGGCAGCAGTTTTGCAAACACCAGTACCCTCTCCTTTTATATTGAACCTTTAGTCTATATATGGTGGAATCCGAGTTTGTCCCTATTCATTTTGAATCAAGTAATACTAATTACAACTCTCCATTTACCATATATGAACTGGAAAGAATTCTTAAGGATACTTAACTAACAGCTCCTGGTAGAGATAATATTGTAGATCCTTTTCTATGTAATATGACCCCACAAAATAAAGAAATTTTACTCAAGTTTTATAATTTTTTATGGTTACGAGATGTCTCCCCAGATTGCTGGAGAGAGAGTATTTTAATCCCTCTGTATAAGCCAGGTAGACCTTCTACTGACCCTACATCTTTTAGGCCTATAGCATTAACAAGCTGTCTGTGTAACGTTATGGAGAAAATGGTATCTTTTAGACTTATGAAATTTTTAGAAGAAAAAATGTTTTGTTTCAGTTTCAGAGTGGGTTCAGGCATAGATTTTCAACAATAGATAGCCTTGTTCGATTAGAAAGTGATATAAGGGAGTCCTTTATGAGAAATTAATATGTCTTGACTGTGTTCCTTGATAATGAAAAGTCTGGCATCATAGTTTACTTCAAAAACTCTATAAATCTGGGTTAAAAGGCCATCTCCCAAGATTTATCTAAAATTTTATTTCTAACCGCCGTATTAGAGTTTTAGTTGGAAATCACATTTCCAATAGCTTTAATGTTGAAATTGGCCCCCCACAGGGAAGTATCCTAAGTCCGACACTATTTTCCTTGATCAATGATTTAGTTGAAGGAATTGATGACAGTGTCAGTTATTCCATGTATGCTGATGACTGTGCCTTGTGAGTGGTTGGGGATGATTTGAATTTTCTGACATACTGTATATGATGCAAGGTGTCCTAAATCATATTAGTGAATGGTCAGAGGAATAGAGCTTAAAATTTTCATCTTCCAAATCAAAATGTATGATTTTCTCAAAGAGACCATGGAGGAATGATGATTTAACATTATATTTATCAGGAAATCCTGTTCAGTATGTTTCAAGTTATAGATATATGGGAATAGTTTTGGATCAGGGTTTGACTTGGTCTAAGCATATTCAATACCTGGAGGAAGCTTGTGTGAAAGCTATTCTTATATTAATTTTTTTCTAATTCAGTTTGGGGTTTAAGTAGATCATCTGTGTTGATGTTGTATAAATCCTTGGTACGTAGTAAATCAGATTATGGGTGTGTTTTGTACCATACTTGTTCTAAAACCAATTTACTGAAGCTAGATAGAATACAGTATAAATGTATTAGACTGGCTTTGGGAGCTCTCAAATGCACAAGAGTTGATTATTTAGAAGCTGAAGCAAACATTATGCCCTTGCATTATAGAGGGAAACTGTTAGGTGCTAGGTATGCTACTAAAATGTTAAGTTTTGATTCACATCCAACTAAAATTTGTATTAATAGATTTTATAATTTTCAATTTTATAGACTACGCCCATAACCATTACCTTTTAGCGGCTAGATCAAGGATTTTATTCACCAAGTGGGTTTAACTTTTGATTTGATAGCATCTCAGCAAAGTTCCTATTTAATTTATCACCCTGTAACAGTGAATTTTGACTTTTCTATTCATACCACTAACAACAAATTGGTTTTTGCAAATGTGCTCCAAAGAAGTTTTCTGGAAAGAGTAGAAACTTACAAAGAAAGAGGATACTGATGGATCTAAATCAGAAAGTGGCACTGGATGTGCATTTCTTTGGGATGGGGTGATTAAGAGTTTTTGCCTTCCAGAGCACTGTTCTATATTTACTGCAGAATTGTATGCTATACTACAGGCTTTAATATATATTTGTCACAACTCAGACCTTACTAAGTTTGTTGTTTGTTCTGACTCCCTTTCTTCCCTGAAAGCTATACAGTCCTCTTCTGGGCATCATATAGTCATTCAGATTATTGAATTACTCAGTCAGTATAATCTTGATGTTGTCTTTTTATGGACTCCTAGTCATGTTGGTATCCGGGGGAATGATACTGTTGATGAAGCAGCACTCATGGCTTGTAGTCTTGACGAAGTTCAGACCATCCCTTACTCTGATGATGAATTTATGAAGCCCATTTCACATTTCATTCTCTCCGAGTGGCAACAGGAATGGTCCCAATGCAATGGACTCCTTCCTCAGATGGAACCTGTCCTTTGGAAAAGGATGCCAGAAAAGAATCGTAGGAATGATGTCATATTGACCAGGCTTAGGTTGAATTGTTCTAAACTGTCCCATGGACATTTTTTTTTTTATGCAACTTTATTTAAAAGGTGTGGTACTTGTAATGTTCAACTCACCCCAGAACATGCGATAGTTCATTGTCCTACTTGTAATTTTCTTAGAACTGATTTCATTAACTATTGTAATGGCAGAGGAATTTGTTTTCCTTATGAAAGTGTTTTGGGAAATGAATTTCTATCATCCTTACTTTTGACCTTCTTAAAGAAAGCCAATTTATCTAACCTGATCTAGGTGTTTATCGTTTAATAGTCCTTTTGTAGTAGCTATAGTATTACTCTTTTACTAGCAGGTTCCTTTTTTTTTCCATCTATGTGTTGTAGAGTGGAACCCACAACTGAAGTGGTAGAGGTCTTTTTTCTTTTCCTTTTTAGTCTTGGTGCCAATAATCCAGCAGGGTTGCAGCACCTTAAACAGAAATAAAATAAAAAAATAAAAAAATCCAGCAGTAATCAGCCATCATGCTGATGTCCCACCTTCCCTGATATCTCTTCTTCATTTCTTTAATGTCTTGGTGAAACCGTTCTCCTTGTTCTTCGCTGAATGCTCCGAGATTCTCAGGGAAGTAATCCAAGTGTGAATGTAAGAAATGTAATTTTAAACTCATATCACAACCCAACTCTTTGAACTTATTTAGCATGTTGTTCACAATGTTTTGGTAATTTGAGTCCTTGTTGTTCCCCAAAAATGTGCTGATAACATCTTTAAAAGCAATCCACACTTCTTTTTCAAGATTGGATGAACACTTTGAAAGAACAATGAACAAAGTCAGTTTTCTAATCTGGAGACCAACGAAAATTCCTTCTTTCAATTTTGCTTCCGAATGAGTTGGGAATTTACCACACAGATACTTAAAACAATCTCCATCTTCGTCCAAGGCCTTAACAAATTGCTTCATCAAGCCCAATTTTATGTGAAGTGGAGGTAAAAGAATTTCTTCCTGCCAACTAAACTTTCACGTTAAATGTTTTTAGAACCAGGTGTCAGGTTGACTCTGCGCGGCCATTCCTTTTTTATCCAGTGCTGAGTTCTTGCTCGGCTATCCCATTCACACAAAAAATATGGAAACTTCGTATAACCTGGTTGTTGACCTAACAACATACAAATCACTTTTAAGTCTCCACAAAGTAGCCAACCGTGTTCTTTGTATTTAACTTTAGCTAGAAGAAGCTAAAGATTTTCGTACGTTTCCTTCAAGTGAACCGAATAATCCACAGGAACGGATACATACAAGTTACCGTTGTGAAGGAGGACGCCTTTTAGACATTTTTTTGGAGGAATCAATGAAAA